>CM076575.1:924244634-924416905 GCA_034641835.2 Pinus albicaulis | reverse complement strand
ACTCAATAAGGGGCATTCCCGTGTAATTGAATAATTGTGCTCACTAGATGTTCAAACATATATATCCTTTGTTCCGGTGGATCTCTAAAAAGTTATCAACAATAATTATTTGGAAAGATTCCTAAGGGTATTCCACTCGCTCAAGATCATGACCATGTTATTCAATTTCAACCTAGAAGTGTAACACCTAACATTAGGTCTTATCGGTGTCCATAGGAATAGAAGAGTGAGATTGAGTATATGATTAAAAAATTTTAGAGGTCAGAATCATTCAATGTAGCCAAATATTTTCTCTTCATTGGTGGTGATAGTTACGAAAAAGCATGTTTTGTGGCATATGTATCCAAATTATATATAGGTAAACAAAATGACCATCAAAGATCAATTTTCTATTCTTGACATTGATGAATTACATGGAGAAATTTTCATTATTAAGTTGGTTCTTTGTCTGGACTATCATCAAAGAAAAATGAGATAAGAAGACAATTCTAAAACAACCTTCATGACAGATGAAGGTCACTTTGAATTTTTGGTTATGCCATTTGGACTTAATGATGCACCTTCAACATTCAAAAGCTTGATAAATTTTATTTCGAAACCCTTAGAAAAATTGTGTTAGTATTTTTTCATGACATAATAATCTCCATAAAATGCTAGGAAGAGCATGCAAAACATGTCGATAGTCCCTTGAAACCTTTGGAACAAAAATGAATATTTGCAAAGTCTTCCAAGTTTGTCTTTGTGGTTCCAGAGTAGGAATTCCTAGGTCATATTGGATCTCATGACGGTGTCAAATTTGGCCCTAGAAAAACTAAAGCTATTATGTAATGACCAATCCCAAAAAACTTAAATAAAATTAGAGGATTCTTCGGATTTATAAGCTATTATCATAGTTATATCAATAAGTATGGTCATATAACAACACCTCTAATTGCATTATTAAATAAAGAAGCATTTTCTTGGACTCAAGAAGCAACCAAAGTATTTGAGAATCTTAAGGAGGCTATGTTTCCAACTCCTATCCTAGCCACACCTGATTTCACAAAAACATTTGTTGTGGAGTGTGATACCTCAAACCATGGCATTGGCGTTCAAGAAGGCAGGCCCCTTGCCTTTCAAAAGAAGCCAAATTAAAAGAAATAAATTGCTCAAACCCATTTATGAAAATAATGTTGGGCATACTTTATGTAGTTAAAATGACACCCTTACCTTATAGGAATACACTTAAAAGTAAAAAAATATCATGATAGTTTGAACTTCTTGGAGCAATGATTATTTTCAAAAGAGAAGAAAAAATTTGTTACAAAAATGATAGGTTATGAATTTGAAATTATATACAAAAAAGGGAACACAATATGGCAGTGGATGCACTTTCAAGGAAAGAAGAATAAACCAAGGGTTTACCATGTGTTATTTCTATTTTGCAATCTAATTGTGTAAAATAATCAAGGACAAAATGAAAGCAAGATCAAAAGGTATACAATATCATTCAACAACTAAAAGAGGAATCAATTGCATTAGACAAAATTGTGTGGAATAATGATTTATTGTGGTATCAAGATCACCTACATCTATACAAGAATTCCCAACTTCAACAAAAGGCCCTTTTGGAATTGCACACTTCTCCTATAAGAGGACATCTAGGGTTCTTGAAAACCTACCATGAGATCAAAAAGGTTTTTTTTTTTTGTTTTTTTTGTTTTTGTTTTGAATGTGTAGTATACTAATATAATAATGGATAATCAATACCCCAAGTCTTCTACAACCATTAGCTATACCAAGTCAATGTTTGGAATAAGTTTTAATAGATTTTATTACAGGTTTACCCAAATATTAAGGGAAGATTTCATTATGGTAGTAGTAGAATGACTAATGAAATAAATGTTTTTTCTCTCTTTATCACCCTTTTAAATCAAGTACATTGGTAACAACATTTATGGAAACTGTTCAAAAGCTACATGGAATCCCAAAGGTTATTGTAAGAAAAATATCTAATTTTCATTGGGAAATTATTAGCTGAATTATTTCCTTATTTGGGTATTCGATTGGCTCACATATAATCTTATCATACTTAATTTCATGGGAAGTCCAAGTTTATGAATAAATGTTTAGAAATAGGTATCCATACTTTTCAAACAATCACGATTAGTCACAAGTGGTTTATCCTCACAAAATGGTGTACAACACATTCTTACATACTTCATCAAAATGCCCCTATTTATCAAACTTTATGGATATCATCGTCCATCCATTACATAACCCTTGAAAGGTATTGTAAAGTTTCAATCAATTGAAGACCACATAAGGCGCAAATAAACAGATTCTCAAACTATTGAAGTAAAAATTGGTTATAATAAAGAATATGATGAAATAACAAGAAAATCAACATTGCAGTGAAAGGAATTTGAAGTGGGGGATTGGGAATTTTTAAGGCTAAAATCATATAAATAGATGTCCCTAAAGCAACAAAATAAGGATAATAAATTAACACCCAAGTATTATGCCCCACTATAAGGTTTATTAAAGGATTGGGAGTATAAATTACAAATTGGAGTTATCTCCATCTTCACGAGTACAACCAATCTTCCATGTTTCCTTCTTAAAGAAGGTAATTGGTGACAATATTCCAATCAAACTATTTCACCAAATATTAATGAAGAATGGAAAGTCATACAAGAACTAGAAACAATATTTGAAACAAGGATTAAGCAGCTACGAAATCGAGCAATTACTGAGTAACTCGTCAAAGAAAGAATGTACTAATGGAAGAGATGACACGATAATATGAGTTATTAATGTATAAACACCCACAAATAGTCAAATTTTGGGTATACCGCTTATATTAAGGAAGGGGAATGTTAAATATAAAACCCCATATTAAGTTCTATATATTGAGTTGCTACTTTTATAGTGTCATATTAATAGGTCAAAGATAACCTTTCACTATATCCTTTGTGTACTACATATATACCCAGGAGACCCAATCTTAGGATCAATTCATCTTTTCTTTTGTGTTGGATTCATTGCAAAAGGAGGTTTTGCCCCTCAAAGTGGATTGTAGTCATTAATTTTTTATAATTTTTAAGACACTTTAATCATTTCATAGGGGAGATAAATGAGGCATTTAAAAAAATAAAAAATATGAAATTTGTATATATTAGCATCCATCCAATATTTCATTCACTTCTTCCATGCTTACTATAACTATAATAAATTATTTTGGTTTTTTATTGGCTCATTTTTTACCATAGTTCCATTTATTAGCTTGAGCAAGATACATCGTATTTGAAATAAAGGGAAAACCCTATCAGTGAACTATTGAAATTTCAATAATTTCTTGATTCTCTGGATATCAATTTTTTGTAATTGAGATTCTTAGAAAATTCACAATACCATGTAGGGTATATTTTATCTCTATTTCTTACATTGAATCTAGATTATTTAGGTTTTTCCATCTATAATTTTGTTAGTCCTAGTTCCTATAACTTTCACGAGATTTTTAACATGATCATTATCAATTACATTAACACTTCAAATTTAATACTTAATTCAATTTGGTTGATGGTTTTATATTATTCAGTGAGAAATAAAAGTATAATTACATTTTTAACACTATAATAATTAACTTAGTATAAGTAAATTATTGTCAATGACCTAAGGGTCACTTCAACTAGTGAGTATTTTCCAAAGGGTTTTGAACTTAGTAAAATAAATAGGGTGAAATAAGGATTTCATATCTTATTAATGTTATGTGTTGAACTGATAATGTAATCCACAATGACTGGGCTGCATGCCAATGCAATATGCGATCTTTGTTTATTGTGTCATTAAGATGGTTAAACCCTAACGTTTCTATAAAATATTATCATAAGACACTTTATATGTGATGGAGTGTTTTAGTGATGATATATAAATATCACATATATTTCTTCTAAATTGTTTTTTAATTGTGTAGTAGTTAATGATGGTGAGAAATCATCATAAATCTGTTGTCATTGTTGCCTCCACAATTAAGCCTTATAGAGTGAGAAATATTATGTTCCATTCAAGTGATAAATAAAATAATATAAGGCTATCCAAAACAAGGAGGACATAAAAGGGGATAAAACCACTGAAGAGTGGGTGGGGGCACATGGCATTGGTAAAATCAACTATCTAGAATTAAAGGAACAATAGGTGAAATATTTTTGTATGGATATAAGTAGATACCATGTGTACATTCAAGACTAATTATCTACATTAGAGGCAACACAAAGGACACTCCAACTAAGAGACCTATCGGTAGCAAGTTGGACCATTGAGGAGTTGTGAGCCACCCACATTATAACCTAAAGGAAATGTGTGGAAAGTCTCTTGAACACTCATAAGGAGATGATTTTAGGTTTATTATTTGTGACATTGAGACAACGTTAAGAGGTGTGGCAATGAGTATAGCAATGGTGGGACTGAGAGTTCCCCTAGGGATTGTGTTCCAAGCTAGGATGTCATACAAACTCAGGGACTACCTATAATGATCCTTTTAAGAATCATGTATATTACAACCTATATCTCTAGATATGTGGAGGTCTCCATTTTCATGTAAATTATCCAAAATTATGGTTGTATGCCATGGATTTAAAGTGTTGATTCAAAATGTATAACATGAGCATTGTATTTATGTGGAGATTAATAATTTATAGGTAAAACATTAGTCCATTGTGATGGATTCATAAAGTAAAATAATAAATGTCAATATTTCCATATTATTTGATCATTTTTTCCTTAGGAAAAAATAATTATATTCAATATTTCTAATTTGAAATTAGAATATACATCATGTTGTCCTTTTAGGCTCTAAAATAACAATCATGGGAATTTTCCTTCAAATTACTAACTCTACTTCTACTCTATAACTACTCATAAGTCGTATTATAAGAATCCTTAAAGGAAACCTTTACAAAAAGGTACCTTTCTCTCTATATTCTACAAAACACTTAAACAAAATAGTACTTGAAACATCATCAAAAAACAAAAAAAGAAAACTAGACATATGATACCCTACATTAGATTAAAACATTATTGGAAATTAAAACTTATGTCCCTTCTCTAAAATCTTGTTGATATTGTTTGATCCTAATGCAACTAAAATTTTCACTTATCCATTTTCATTGGATAGGCATGGGTTGGAAGCTCACATTCACAATGAATTTAAACTACTTTAAATGGTTTCTATAGTGAAGAACATAGTGGGATTGCCCATTAATAAGTATCAGGTAGATGCAAGAATGTGTATCACCCAATTGAACATGTAAACCACCTCCTTAATTTTGAATGATTTTATTATTGGCATTGATTATTCATAATACCATTAATCTCTCTTAGAATTGCACGTGAAGGAGCTACTTTGTTTGGATGCTAAGGGAAATCAATTCAAATCCAAGGGGTAAGGAGGAAGTTGATGATATTTTTGATGAATAGATGTCGAATATATGATATGGAAAGAATGAACGAGGAAAAATACCCCACCTCAAATCAATATATGATATTAACATAATTCAATCTCATATATCCTCGAAAATTTTTAGGGTTACCCCCTATAATAGAAATTGATCTCACTATTGAGATGAAACTTGATATCTATATTATATCCAAGCTACCTTATATGATGATGTATCCAAGTATTATTGAGTTGTGGACATATTTAACTGAACTTATGACCAAGGGCCTATAGGGAAAAGTGTTTCATATGCGACACTCTTAATAGTCTTTGTTGAGAAAAAAAGATAGTCGCTCGTGCCATTGCATAAAATACCATAATTTGAGTAAAATCAATATTAATAATTGATACAATATACCATGACTTTATGATATGTTTAAGTAAATAAAATGCATTATTGAGTTCTCGAGATCAATAAAAAATCAGGATATTAACAATTAAGGATTAAGGAGGGGGGCATTACCGAGACCTAGTTTCAAAGATAATTTCAAAATTATGGGTTCATCATGGAATAATTTGGTTTAAAAATTGAATTAATAGTGTTATGAGTATCATGAAAAATGTGTCCTTGAATTATTTATATTTTTCTATGGAGGTCTTATTGGATGGAATTCTCATCTACTATATAAATTAAAATGAGCATGGGTAGCACTTGTAGTTATTATTATAGTTCTTAACAGAAGATGATTGTGTGGAAATGTATACAATTTCTCTTTGAATACATTTGATGAGGTTGTAATTGTATTTTTAAATCGTATATTATGTCATCTTATTTCCCACACTTTAATCATTTGCTTGTGTTATTTTCCAATTTTACCTCATTCTGTTATGTTCAAAACACTACATTCATCATGGTTGGAATATTTTGTGAAATGAATGGGTTTTATTAGAAATTAACAAGATGACATTATTTGTGTGGTGAAATGGTTAATCTGTCAATTACAAGACTCAAAGGGATACCATTTTTTTCTCCTACTAGGATGATGTTGCAAAATTTTTCGTTAGCAATAGTCATTGCATGACCTTTCAACCACATTGATTTATAATACCAAATTATCAATTGTAGCAGTTAATTGTGGTAGAAGTAATAACAAGGGGAAGACCCAGTTTCTACATAATTAATTTGAAGCAAGGGATTTGTTTAAATTGTAATTATTATTTTTATTGTTTTACTTAAAGAACTTACCAGACTACCATAAAAACCATCTTAAAGAATTCACAATTACATACAATCAATCATGTAACTTGAATACAAAATGTGGGTTGTACGTTTTATATTTAATGAGGGAGTTGAGGTAGTAAGTAACATATCTTATCTTTTTGAACAATTCCCTTGTTTTTTAACTCCATTGGAAGAGAATTATTAAAGAAATATTTTTTCAATTAAGTGATCCAGGAGGATCCTAAAAGGCCAAATTTTCGAATTCCTCGAAACTTATAAAAAACTATCTCAAATTGAAGATCTTGTCATTTTAAATCCAACAGTGTGAATGACACCTCAATCTGACATCGTATCTGAAAGTTATGGCCCACTGAATTTCTCAACAAACAACAAAAATTTGCAGGTAAGACCCACAGGCTACCACATAGCAACTAACGTAAGTAGTAAAGATGTTGAGGTAAGTTGTATGAATGGTGACGTGGCAACATAGTTTGTAGAATTTGAGGAATATTTCGGGCCAATCCAGAGCCGACATGTGGAAGGCTCAGATTATTTGGATAAATCCCAATCCAGGGGATCCATTTAGCACAATCATAGGGCACCACATGGCATCCTACCACTGGATGATTAAGCCTACACTAGGCCAAATCTGGCGGGCCACTTGGCGAAGTTTTAGTTTGGCGGTTCAATACTTTGGGGTAAAAGTTAGCAGGTGTTTTGGAGGAAAACTGGATAATTTTGGTGGACCGCCAAACCTACGACCAATTTTGGCAGAGAAATTTGTCGGAAAGATAACCAATTTTGTCTCTCATTTAACTATTTAACGTCGACATGTTTATTTTTATTTCAAAATATAACATTGTGAATGGACTGTGGGTCGAACCCGTGACCCCTGGTGGCCAACACATCGTCGAAACCCCATTTTCCAAAGCGCGAGTTGGTTCTACATTGAAACATTTTCCCAAAATTATTATTTAAACCAATCATTTGTACACCATCGGACGAGGGTCGCATGTTAGCACGAGAGTGGAGCGAAATCCAGCCTGTGTAATAGCAATGGTTCGAATCACGTGCCGAGGGAATCCTATGAGGGTGTAGATTTCGAGCAAGATACTAGGGGAATATTGTATAGAATATTCCATAAAATATTCCACATAGAATCTTGCAATGAATATTTAGATTCCCTAGAGTTCTAGAGGTCATAGTGTCATAATTTGGCCAAGTTAATAGCCAAATTTTATGATTTTTTTTTTTTTCATAAATTCAACTGTGCAGTTTGTTTCTTCCTCTAAGCAGTGCATTTTCAAGCCAACCTCGGAATTGGAGGTATAAGGTGTAATTTTTTCCATCTATGAATTTTTATTTCATTGAGATTAATGCAATGGAACTCCCCACTTTGAGCAGGGCTCAGTGACGTAGTCCACATTAGATGAACTCTGTTATCAAGTTGTATGTGATCTTTTTTTATGGTTTCTTTTGATTCTTCTCTTATTTTATGAGTATGAATTTATGGTTATCATGCTCTTTTATATCCAATTATGAATACATCCATGAAGTAAAATTTATCAGGATCAATTTTGGTATTAGAGTAGGTCTTCTTGATGTGAATTGCATGAGTGAATGTTAACGAGGAACAAGATCCAAAAAGGTGAAGTTAAAATTAAGTACTTTGATCCAGATGTGGGGTGTGCAATACAAAGAAGGAAAATTGTAGATTAATATGTTCATTGAGAGAAAGAGAAATATTTTGGCAAAGCTTTTTACATGATGGCCAAAAAATTGTTTGCAGAATATGAGAAGACAATGACAAAGGAGAAGAAAAAATAACTAGCAGAATATCATGCTCCAGTAAATAAAGGAGAAGTAGGAGAGCCTCCTGAACCCCCATATCCATATTCTAGTGAATTCCCTTCTTCATTCTAACAGGCAGCATAATAATGCTTCTAAAAATTATTTTTTTAAGTTAGATATAAAGTTTGACTTGCCCATGTATAATAGAGAATGTAGTGCAGAGAAGTTAAACAATTGGATTATATAGATTGAAGCATATTTTTGGATTCAACATATCGAAGAAGATGAGGCCAAGATCTAGTTAACATCTCTTCAGCTGAGTGGCACCACTCTTGTATGGTGGGAGAGAAAGCTTTAGAAATTTAGTAAACATGTGGGTAAACTTGTTTTCTCCTGGTCTGACTTTTTTCCTGCATTGAAAGATCAATTTTATCCTTTGGGTTATCGAAAAAAGGCCTTGATGGATTGGAAACATATGAGGCAAGGAAACAACCAAAGTGTGCAAAGTTTCACAGAAGAATTTAGAAAACAAGCTTTAAACTTGGGAATTCCTTTAGATTCACCTAAGAGTGTAATAAAGTATATTGGTGCATTACATAGTTATATAAGGAATTTAAACTTGGGAATTCCTTTAGATTCACCCAAGAGTGTAATAAACTATATTGGTGCATTACATAGTTATATAAGGAATTCATTATTATTGTTTAAATAATACTATTGATGCAACCAATGTGCAGGCCATCCATCTTGAAAGCATGGGTAAGCATGAAAAATAAGATCATCCCAAGAAGTCGTCATCCAAACCTCATAATGGAAAATTAAAAGGAAAAGTTAAGGGAAAGGACAACAAGAAAAATACAGTGAGGAAAGGAGGAGGAAAGCCATATTTTACACATTGAAAAATGTAATTCCACGATGATGAACACACTGCAAGGACAAGACCTTCTAGTGGAGGTTTTTGTGGAGGCACTTGTAAAAATAGCCCAAAAATATGTTTGTAGCAGAGGGAACTAGCAGAGGTGGGTGGGAAGATGTTTTCGTATATGTTTCTTAGACGGTGCGTCTAAAATATACAAATGCATTGGTGCTTTACTATCCATACAAGCACTGGTGCTGCATATAATATGGTGCACTGGGGAATTTTTTTTTTTATAAAATAAAATAAAAACAAGGTGCACTAAATAAAACAACACACCAATGCTTAAATAGTAGATAGCATCGGTTTCCTTCACATAGTAAAACGTATCGGTGCATAAAACTAAGGAGCACCACTATAGTTTTAAATTTCAGAAAAATTTGGTGGTATTTTCCAATGATGCTCCAGTGCGGTAAAATTCTCAAAATGCCTCCGGGAATCTTATAAAGTGCACCTCTAGGTGGTTTTTAATTTATAAAAAAAGAGCGGTGCTATAGTAAAACAAAGCACCAGTGCAATAATTGTATAGAAACACCCTGGGGAATATCAAGAAAAGCACTTGATATTTTTTAATTAAAAAAAAATGTGGCGCTTTTGGATATATCTCGCACCGATGCAGTTAGAGAAACACACTAGAGGAGGGTTAATTAAAAAATCCCTCTTGGCTGTAATTTTAATTTTTACCATCTACAGTGCAGGATATATCTGAAGCATCAGTTCCACTCTTACCACATGCAAGCACCTTGACGTCAGTGCTTCTATTTCTCACCATCCTTCCATGTCGTGCTCACTATCTGAGTTTCCAATTTTTGAAACTGTGCTAAAAAACAAGTCTCCATTACCTGTCCACAATGCCTCCCCGACTACCAAATGTCTAGGTAATATCTATGTTTCTTTCTAATTTAACTTTTTAGTAGTCTAGATTTTCAAATTAGGTTAAAATTTCCACTTTTTTTGAAAAAAAATCGCCGCCCAGTGTGCTCAATATGTTCGGCTCACACTAATAGTGGTGTGCCTTGTAAATTTACAGGGTGCACCGTATTTCGGTGCGTGAACATAACACACGACAGTTGTTGTGGTGTTATTTTAAAATTAAAATGTGCAGGAAAAGATGCGACAGATTTTACCTCGATGCATTTATATTTACCAAATGCACCACAAAAATAATATTTAAAAATATAGCTATAGCTCGGTACGTTCGATAACCTGAACATTCCGTACTGATGCAAAAAGGTTATGTGTTCCCACAGGTGCACAAGTATATCGCACCACTATCAAAAGTTAAATTTGTGAACCAACATCAATGTGTCATAATTATGTGCGCACCGAAATCAGTGTGGTTATAGTTGAAAGTGCACCGACACCAATGCATAACTGTGTTTTGAGTGCACCAGTGATTTTGTATTCTAATTGAAAGTTATGTTTCCATATTTATAAGTACATGTTTCATAATAAAAAAAAATTGTATTTTATGTATGAGGTTGATGTATTTTATATGTCAATCATGTAGCATAGACGTTAGCAGAGGGAGAAACAATAGCAATAGGAGCAACAGGCAAACCCATATAATATGGTTTGAACGTGGCAGGCCAGATAGATGGAGAGGGATTTATACCCTCACCCTATTACTATAGCGACACGATTGCTCTTGTGGAATGTGGGCCTCCTCAAGTACTATGAGGAGGTTACATTCTTGAAGGTGCACTATGTCTTATTGGCGCATTTGATCTTCCAATGGAGTTCCTATGATCCAGGTGGATATTGGTGGCCACCCGCCTATTCCACTTGGGCCCCCACCATTGTCTCTTTCAGTTTTTTTTTCACAACTTACTATTTTTAGCAGTTTTTCAGGTCCTGAACTTCCGGAGCCGTTTTGAGGCCCCAAACAGAGATAGTATGCCAAAGTTACGTCCCCGAGAAGTTGAAACACCAATTTACCCAAACGGGGCCCATAGTTTTGGCGCTTCATCTCCTAGGGTTAGGTTTTTGGACGTTTAGAGTTCTCCATTGTCTCTCCATAATAAATAGGCCCTTGAGCCTACTTGTAACACAGTTTAGAGGTCTGTAGTCGCCACATCTCTTCTTAGAGATTCGCTACCAACACCCTAGCTATTTTATTTCCATCATGTTTGTAAGCATATTTTTGTGATTTGATATTAATGAAATGAAGCCTTATTTCCGCTGTATTTCTATGTTTATGGTTATTTCTGTATTCTGTTGCATTCTTGCATAAATCTGGATCAGTGGTATCAAAGCGGTCTGCTTTTTCTCGATCCTTCTTTGCATGTCCCCAACTAGGTCGGGGTATAAGGATTTAGGGCTCGATCTGGTGGAACCTTTGCAAGATCAGCCTCACAAACCCTGATGGACGCCCATGGGGACGAAAAGAAAGATGAGGGAGCAGGAGATCCTATCAAAATATTGCTTAAGGAGGCCCTTGAAAGACAAAGGAACACGATGATGGATAACTTTGCCCAGATCCTTCAATGACTGCCCATCGGCGGCGCATCTGCATCCAACAGCCACTCTGGAGGTGCGAATCCCTTTAAGGTACAAGTAAATTTTGACATTCCCATATTTGAGGGTCAAATAGAGGCAGATGCCATAGATAGATGGTTAAATCTATTAGAAGGATATTTCTCGGTTCATGACTTTTCCGATCGGGAGAAGATTATTTTTGCACTCCTCAAAGCTACCCCCCATGTCAAGGACTGGTGGGAAACCTACTATGAGAAAAAGGACGAGACAAAACCCTCTCTGTTCTCAGCCGTACCCACTTGGAATTCTTTCCGAGATGCCATCAAGGAGCAATACTATCCCGTAGGGAGCTATGAGGACAAGTACATACAATGGACCACGTTGCGGCAACAAAGGGATCAAGATGTGCATGAGCTAACGAATCTATTCCATACCCTGCGCACAAAGTTGGGTATCAAAGATTCAGAGAAACATTTGGTGCTAAAGTATCGCGGCTGTATGAACAGATACATTCAGGAGGAAATTGAGTTCCTTGACATCTCCTCGCTTGGTATGACATACTGATATGCTGCCAATATTGAGCAGAAATTCAAACAAAATAAGTGAGACTTTGGATCTGCGAATCAAAAGCAAGGGAAAGGTGCCCCCAAACCACAGAACAAAGGAAAAAGGCAAGGCATGGCGGCCCAAGAAAACCTGCCAAAGGCACAAGCAAAGAACAACACCATGAAGCCAAAGAAGGACACAGGAAAGTGGTGTGAGTTCCATAAGAGCTCCACTCACAACACAAGTGAGTGTCAGGCCAAGTAGTCATTAGTGGTCGAGATGAGGGCATCTAAATCAGATGCATGCTCCAACTCTGAATTTGAACCTGACAAGGGGAATGACAAAGGGAAGCAGATTATTGATGTGGAGCCCAATGCCACTGTTTCCACTACGAAGATCTAGAAGGAGGAACCAGAAGATCCAGACGAGGCATAGTGTCTCTTCCACTCCCAAATGTGGGTAAAGGGTTCCCCGCTACGGTTCATTGTTGACAATGGGAGATAAAAGAACCTCATTTCAATAGATGTCGTGAAGTGGTTGGGCTTGCCGACCGCAGCGCACCCACAACCATACACCATCGGGTGGCTTCACCAAGGACGGGATCTCTGTGTCAGCCAGCAGTGCCGCCTTCCCTATAGCATCAAGCCCTTCACGGATGAGGTATTATGTGACATTTCTCCTATTGATGTTTCTGATGTATTATTAGGCCAACCATACTTGTGGAAGTGACATGTTGTGTATGAGTCCTGGCCTCACACTGTTATTGTTACTTTGGGAAATAAATTGTACAGAATACCAGAGATACCACCGCCTCCCACTATCTCTTTGGTTACTGAAAAAAAATGCAGTAAGCTCATTTCCCAAACCAAGAAATTTGTTTTCTTGATGATCTACCCCCAGGGAAAGAAGAAGACTGTGGCCATGACCTCCATACATGGCTCCTTTGCACGACAACAACAAATGGAAAAGGTTGTGGAGGAGTACGGGGACATCTTCACCTCTCCTACATGGGTGCCTCTACACTGTCAGGTTAAGCACCCCATTAACCTGACCCCAGGTGCGCCACTACCCAATGGACCAATCTATATGCGCTCTGTTCTGGAGAAGGATGAAATCAAGAGGCATATTTAGGAGTTGTTTCAGAAAGGTCGCATCTGGCCAAGTTCATCACCCTGTGGGAGCTCGATCATGTTGGTACAGAAGAAGGATGGAACTTGGAGACTCTGTATTGACTATCGGGTGTTGAACAAGATCACTGTCTGGAATAGGTACCTGATCCCATGGATTGATGACCTTCTGGACCAACTCAAAGGGGAAAAATATTTCAGCAAGATCGACTTGAAGTCTGGGTATCACTAGGTACCAATCGAACCCTCTGATGTGTGGAAGACTTCCTTCAAAGCCAAGGAGGGCCTTTTCGAATGGCTCGTCATGCCTTTGGGATTGAAAAATTCTCCCACAACCTTCATGACGCTGATGGATGACATCTTGCATCCATTCACCAACTCATTTGTAGTGGTATACTTGGATGGCATTCTGATCTTCAGCCAGACTTGGGAAGAGTACCTCCACCACATCCGAGAATTCCTCCAAACACTGCAGCAACACAAGTTGTGTGCCAATTTGGAGAAGTGCACTTTTGGCATGACCCAGGTTCAATATCTGGGATACATTATTGATGAAAGGGGGGTGCATGTGGATCCAGCTAAGATCCAAGTCATTCGGGATTAGCCAGCCCCAACCACCCTAATAGAGCTTCGCAGCTTTCTGGGTCTTGCTAATTTCTATCGCAGGTTTGTGTTGGGATTCTCTCATATCACTTGGCCCTTGATTCAAGTCACCAAGGGAGGAGCGAAATCAAAATTCTGTTGGTCGGAATCTCAACAGAAGGCATTCGTATAATTGAAGCATCGCCTCTGTTCTGCCCCAGTGCTCACATTACTAGACTTTCAACAACCATTTGAGATCGAGACAGGTGCCTCTGAATATGCTATTGGGGCAGTTCTTACTCAACAGGGCATCTAGTGGCATATCACAGTGAGACATTGTCCGACACAGTTCGAAAGTATCCCACTTATGACAAATAAATGTATTCCATAGTGCAGGCTTGTCGATAATGGAAGCATTACATTTTGGGGAAGGAGACAATCACCCATACAGACCATCGACCCCTGCAGTTCATACAAACACAAGGGCAATTGTAGAACGATCGCCATTAGAAGTGGTCCACATATCTGCAAAAATTTCATTTGAACATCAAGTACAAGAAGGGTAGCACCAATAATGTTGTCGACTGCCTTAGCCGACCACCGATCGTGGCCATAACCATAGTTCTCAACTCTTGTGGGAATGAGACTTCTGATTGGCTGCTTCTCTACAAGAGAAATCCAGAATTCAACTACACATACAAGGCACTCTTGGGGGGTATGGAAGTTCCAAATTTTCACCTCCAAGATGCACTATTATGTCACTTGGGACACCTTTGTGTTCCTTCAAGCGAGCGTGCCGAGATGATATGGGAAGCACACTACAGTCAAGTCACTGGGCATTTTTGGGTTGAGAAAACAGTGGCAGCACTGCAGAAGTATTTCTATTGGCCGAACCTTCGATAGGATGTCGAGAAGTACATCAGATCCTGCACTGCTTGCATCATTGCCAAACCGACCATCAAGAAGCAAGGGCTCTATACTCTGCTACCTACCCCTAGTCGAACTTGGGAATCCATCTCCATGGATTACATGTCAGGCCTTCCTTCTACTAAGCATGGAAACAACTGTGTTTTCGTGGTCATCAACAGATTCTCAAAAATGGCCATTATGGTGGCATGCAAGAAGATTATCACAGTAGAAGCCACTGCTAAACTCTTCTTTGAACGAGTGTGGGTGCACTTTGGGATCCCAAAGTCTATCATATTAGATCGCGATAGCAGGTTCCTCAACACATTTTGGTCCAGCCTCTAGTCAATGTTGGACACCGAACTCACCAAGTCCACAACTTTCCATCCCCAAACTAATGGCCAGACAGAGGTCATCAATAGGATGATTGTACACATTCTGCGCATGTACAATTCAAAGCATCCACGCACATGGGATGAGAGCCTTCCCTATGTACAACACAGTTATAACTGGGCTCTCCACAGCTCAACCGACCATAGCCCGTTTTAGGTGGGCTTGGGATTCTAGCCACTATGTCCCATTGACGCAGCCATGCCATTTGCAGCTACTCAGGCTGATTCGGCTCATGTTCAGTTTGAAGCTGACAAAGTAAACAACTTCATCGAGCGCATTTAGCACATCCGCCAACAGGTTCATGACATATTGGACAGAGCTAATGCTAAGTACAAGCAATGACATGATCAACATCGGGTGCCACACAACTTCCAGGCGGGCGAAAAAGTGTGGCTACATTTGCAGAAGGAGTGCCTCACTAGACCCCACCGCAAGATTTTCCCGCTTTGATATGGGCTGTACACCATCACCAAGGCTATAGGGAACAATGCCTTCGAGCTCAGTATTCCACCATTTCTTGGTCTGCACCCAGTATTCAATGTATATCGCCTTCGTCCCTACTTCCCACCTCTATTAGACACCTCTGACATTGTAGAAGAACTCGCACCAAAAGAATTAAACCCAGACTGCATGGAAAATGCCACCATAGACTGTATCTTCGACATGCAAATCAAGAACACTCGCCGACAGAAGATCCAACTGTATCAAGTTTTCAAAGCTGGCCAAATCCTGCACCAAGGCAAGTGGTTCACTAGGGACCAAGTTCAACAGAAGTTTCCTCATCTCATGGAGGAACTCAATGCAATGGGGACCATTGCTTCCTAAGGGGGGAGGAATGATCCAGGTGGATATTGGTGGCCACCCGCCTATTCCACTTGGGGCCCCACTATTGTCTCTTTAAGTTTTTTTTCACAACTTACTATTTTTAGCACGTTTTCAGGTCCTGAACTTCCAGAGCTGTTTTGAGGCCCCAAACGGAGATAGTATGCCGAATTTACGTCCCCGGGAAGTTGAAACACCAATTTACCGAAACGAGGCCCATAGTTTTGGCGCTTCATCTCCTAGGGTTAGGTTTTTTGACGTTTAGAGTTCTCCATTGTTTCTCCATAATAAATAGGCCCTCGAGCCTCATTGTAACACAGTTCAGAGTTCTGTAGTTGCCACATCTCTTCTTAGAGATTCGCTACCAGCACCCTAGCTATTTTATCTCCATCATGTTTATAAGCATATTTCTGTGATTTGATATTAATGAAATGAAGCCTTATTTCCACTGTATTTCTATGTTTATGGTTATTTCTATATTCTGTTGCATTCCTTCATAAATCCGGATCATCCTAGGAGTAGGATTTCCATGTCATTCCTAGAGCATGGTATAGACACACTAAGGAGGACTTATAATTTATAAAATGCCTATCTAGGAGAGGGGAAAATTTTCCCCAGTTTCTTGATGTCCCCCATGGGGTTGCAACTAAGAGTCAAATTGTCTACAACTAGAGATATGTTCGGCCTCATGTGGCATTTCCATCAAATTTTCAGGTCTGTAGTGGATAAATACATATTTATTCCTTTTCTACAGAGGAGGTTAGGTACCTCTCGTTATTAGTCACCATGATTTCACACTCAAGTAGTGATGGGTAGTGCATTAGTTTCCCTCTTTTGTATTATGCTGATCCTCTGATTCAGGTTCCATGTTGCATCAGATGGTTTGCCATTTGTTTTAGGCATTTTTGCATGGATTTAGATAGATGTCTTGCATTGAGACATGGGACTGAGACCTTCCCTTTCACTTTCGAGCTTTTTTGTTTATTTTCTGAGAGGTTTCAAGAGACAGGGCCTACATTTGAATATATACCTCCTAGGTCGATCTCTGAGTTCCATATGCATGTGTGGGGGTAGATGATTCTCAAGAGGGGCTTGTCGGAGTATCCGACCAGGATTTCTCCTGAGGCATTGGTGTTGTTGGCCAATGAGGATGACCATGTGTTTGTCGCGTTGGAATTTCCATACATGGGGATTTATTAGAGAGGGTGTCCCAACATCCTATTCACAGTGGATGAGCCTCCATATGATAAAGTTAATATTAATGTTTTATATAAATTAACCTAGTTTCATTTTCTTATTTTAATGAACTAAAATAAAATTTATTCTAGCACATTCTTTAACTTGTTTTATTAAATTGTTTAATGAAATTGTCTAATTATTTTTGTGTACTATATATTTTGTAGAAATTGACTCATTTGATGGGGACATGCCTCCTCCCCCACCACCGGATGGAGGAGATGAGGAGATGGGCAAGGCCCAAGAGGGTGAGGCACATCCTTAGGGGGAATGGGCATTGGGAGTCATAGGGTTGGTTTACAATTTCAGATGGAGTACTGCGAAATATTGGCCGGAGTTTTGGTTCAGGAGGGAGTCCACTCTGCAAGGCCTCGAGATATCACTGCAGATACGATGTTCATGGATCTCTACAGGGACTGTCCACGCGAGATGATGTCTCTTATGTAACATATCACTAGAGCTAGCAGGGCACTAGTAAGGATGATGGATGCAATCCAACATCATGTAGCGGTAGATACATTAGATGATGGTGATGATGATGATGATGATGATGAGGGTGGTGATCATGATTCTTCTAGTAGTACCGCCCCATCGGATCTTGGTTATCAGGGTGTTAGTGATCCTTCTAGTAGTGCAACTCCTCGTCATTCCTGATGATGAGATGCCAAAGCTAGCTGATGTTTCTTATGTTTCTCATGATAGAGTTGAACAACCACCTCCTCCTCCACCTCAAAGTTCGACAGACCACATTGATACAGTAGTTGAACATCCTTCGTCTTCTGCTGTAGACCATCCACAACATAGTTCTCCAGACCTCTTTGAGACAATAGTTGACCATTAATTGTATTCTATTATAGAGCAACCACCTACTCTTGCACCTCAGCTAAGTTTGACATACACTGATCATGTAGTAGTTTACCATCAACCATATTCTACTACAGACTAGGATGGCACTACTACATCTGTTGTATTAGATATTTGATTGCAATTATTTGACTTGATGTAGTTATTTGACTTGTTTGTGTGTGTATATATATATGTATATATATGGTGCATTTTTTTTTGTTCATGTTTTTGTACTTAATTTATATGCTGGTGTTGAAGTGTATATTGTTAGGTCATGTTAGATATGTTCATATAATATGCTCGAGGATATATGTTTATGTGATAGAAGTTATTTGACATGAGATTTATATTAATTTGAGGATGTGTGTGGTGATTATGTTAGATTACAAAGTTTATGTTTTGTTAGATGTGATCAAGATGATGATGCCCTGTTAGATTATTAGATTTTTGTGATAGCTAATGACATTTATATGTGTTAGAGGTGTATATAATTAGATGATGGTGGTGAATTCAAATGTGTATCTTAGATGATGTTTATGATTTTTAGATGATTATCATCACGATGTTACAGGTCAATTTGGGCATCACTCTGGAAACTCATATCAGTACAAATAGGGTATATCATACCCTAAATCAGTTGTTACTTGCCTTAAACAAGTCATCCCATTGTTGGTTTTTATCCATGAAAGTTTCACTGCTTGAAGTCCAAATGAAATGCTCCATTGAGCCACCAACGCACCCCTAGACTACAATAAGTGGTTTATAGAGCACTTAAAACCATGCAAAACAACATTGCATAGCACCTAGGCCCACTTAACAGTTTGTTGGTTGACTTTGGGTGAATTGTTCAAATGATTCCGGGAATTTTCGCACTTTCTAGTGGCTTCTAGATGTGGTTCCAGCTATCATGCTATGTGATAACTTCGAATATGAACACCATGAAGCCATTAAATCACTTATCCTCTTATCCCATTGAACAAAGGAACTCCATCATCCATTTATGGAAAATCTATTCAATGACCAATTAATTCCAAACTACCCTCATTTCCTATAAATTAAGCACTGATCATAGTGCAAAAGGAGCTTGAATTTTGTAGTGTTATGTTGGTGAGATTTTAGCTCTTTGAGGTATTGTTTGCAACTAATGTTATGCTACTGATGTGATGAGGATGGACTGAAGCAGGAGCAAGTTGACATTGAATCGATCCAATTGGTTGTAACGTATCCTTCTATCTTATAATAAAGAGATTTTTTCTTTTTCCAATACATGTGTTCATTCTTTTATATATGTATTTTCAAATTCAATTGATTCAGTTTGATTAAGATGAATAGATCATATGCCTTTATGTCGTTTTCTGTCTTCTATTGGTAATTGAAGGTACCAATCAAATGAGTTTATTTCGATTGGGAGTGATGAGAGCGACAAAAGGGAGATGGAGAATAGCGAAGGATCATAAGTAGGTGTTCTTCTCTTATTTGTTTATCTTGAGGAAAATGTCAAGTGTATTTCATCTGTTGTTCTAGGTGCGTCCACCACACTTAGGGAAACTTATCTATCCGTAGGTTTGATTTCGGAAAAACAAATTGGCGACTCCACTAGGGATCGATTGATCGTCCCTAGTGGTTTTATCCTTGTTTTTCAGCTTATAGTAGACTTTACTTGCTTCATTACAGTCATTTGAATGTGTTTTGGTGAAATATGTGTGTTTTCTTGCCTGTTTTGAGATTCTTCTGGCACCAACACACTGTTGGTCTTGACACAATGCTCTACAAAGCATTGTTGGCTTAGAGACATTTATTTGCAACGCACTGTCTCCCAGTCAGGGGTACGTTGCTCTTACGCCCAACCAAAATTCATCATATTTTTGTCTTTTACCATCTAGTTCAGTGTCTTGTTTGCTGAGTTTTCAAGTGTCCGATTGCCTCTAGAATCAAAATTTCTTCTACTATTATTGCTTACTTTTGGTGTTTGTTTGTTCAATTTTTCTTCCTGTTTTCTTTATCATTGTCGAAATAGCTCCAAAGTTTAAATTTTACATTTGATTAGTTCTTTATTTTCGAAAGAGGAATTTTCGTACTAGTCTTCGTTTCTCTGAAAAGTATTGATTAATTGTTTGTGCATCTTTGTTTATTTTTTGTTCATTCACACTTAAAATAAATTGTAAAAAAAAAAAACATGCATTTGCATATAGGGTTTGTGAGTGTTTCATAGGAATATTTAGGGAATTTTCATTTATATGTTCTCGTTTATGTTTGCTTACGATATGATTTCTCTATCCCTTATAGCTAAGGTTTTCATTCTCGAAATTGAATTGAAACGAATGCTTATCATCTTAGTTTCATTCTATGAATTTCAAATACATCACACGGTGAACCTGAAAGGCAATTTTCTAGGAAATATCAACTTAAATTTATCTCAATTAACCTAAGGGATAATTTTCACTTAACGATAAAATTTATAGGTCTAAGATAGAGATGTGTTCCGGCATTGTAAAGCATAAAAACTATCGTTAATTGTCTACGATACATTCCGATTGTGATACCTCATCCCACGTATGTTAGAAAACCAGAGCTCGTCCACGTACCTTGAGTATATCGAGTTGTGTTATAGTATGAAAAGTATATGGGGATGCTCTCACTGTGCGGTTTCGCATTAGACAGCGCTAACACAGATTGGGCCTCCATGTACCGTTGATATATTTGGGAGGACAACATTAGGTTTCTTACCATCCATAGGCAACTGAGTTGGCCTCCTTTTACACTGTGATACACCAAACACATCATTCGGGGAGATTTTCTGCACATACGTAAGTCCTTGGTTTACTGGGGTGGTATATTGTAGGTCATAGTTGCTTGGTAATCCTCTTGCATAGCGTTACCCTCTTTTTGTTTATTTATTTTTTGTAATAAAATCAATCAGCAATCATGGAAGAATATCAACCCTTTCCCCGTCATTCGCGTAGGACATCGAATAAGCCACCTTTACTGCCAGAATATACACCTAGTCGGCGAAGGCGAGCTCGTCCTACTGAGTTCGGTACCTTTGGAACCTTTGGTGCTTCATCATCATCTTATTTACTAGAGTCATATGATCCTTTGAGTACCGAGTCTCGAGTCATTTATATCGATCCCGGTTTACCTGGTACCATCAAGACGAAACCCTCACAGTTACATGAGGACACTGAAGATGAATTTAGTGAAACGGTAAATCTAGAACCCGAAGTTGTTCAATCGGAAGTCAACCCGGAAACTGTCGTTATTTTAATAGAACATATTTATCTCGAAGTTGAACAACAAGAATTTTTTCCAGTGCCAGAAGACGATCAACCGACTCATCCTCAGTCATCCATAACTATTGAGTCTTCCTCTTTACCGTAGTGTCAACTGCCTAAAATTTATCTTGGGCCTGATGGTGAAGTATTTCCACCTGATTTGATTTAGATTGAGGAAGAATCTCAGGAAGAGTCACCCCCTACAACTCCAACTCATTTTGGGTCGGGGCTTCATCTTTACCCATCTTTTCCTCGTTTGACCTACACTGCTCCTGTCAATCCTGCTAAGTTTCAAGTTCCTGTAGATTCTTTAGGGTATTTAATGGGTCATTTAACCATGGCTGAGACAACATCCCAGACTGTACCATATGTTACAGCTGTGACAACATCTACTATTTCTATCTCTTTGATGTTTATTATGACACCTGAGTCTCATGTTTACGGTGGTCCGTCCGTCCCACCGGTTTACCAATATTTATCTGGAACCTACTATGGTGCCTCCTCTAGTCCATGGATTTCATCCATGTCATCATCTGGAATTTTATCTGGTTCCTCTCTTATGAGTACTGAACGACCTGGTCCTTTATTTACATCTTCAGCTCAATATTAGGCTGGTCTATCCGACTATCGTCCATCTTATCCAATTTCTACTGGAATCCCACCATATGAAGGTCAATATGCTCAATATTCTTATGCTCCATATGCTAGGGGGAAACCCATGGTTACCCAATATGGCAGTACTGTGTCGTCTTTAGGTCAATATTATGCTGGAATTCTTGTTTGTCAGTGGAAGCCTACTTTGCCTATTCAACCGTAAACAGCTGTGTACTCATATCAACCAGTTCAACCTGTTCATTTCGTACCTACTATGCCTGTTATTAATTCCATACCCTATTTAGAAGCTCTGTTGGCCGTAGCTCAGCCCTCCCAGGAAGGTCCTTCAACCCTTTACCCTCAAGTTTTGGGTCTATAAACTCTGCCTCCCCAGGCTAGTTTACAACAATCGTCTGTATCAGGAATTCCTCTACCACAGACCAATTTACCCTTGTATGGGATGTCACAGGCTTCTACTAGTCCCGTTTATTCACAACTTGGTTCAACCTATTTTGGTTTGGGTTATAATCCCGACGAGAAACGATCATATTATCAAATCTTGTGGAAGCCAAAACCTCCTCCTCTATCACAACCACAACAAAAATTCCAACAATATCAAACCTATCCCGGACTTGGTCAACAAGCCTATGCTGGGTTTGATCAACAACAAGCTTATCAGGTTTTAGTCAAAATTCCTATCAAGGGTTTGGTCAACAAACTTACCCCTATAAGGGTTACCAACAACAGATTCCTTATGCTGGTGCACAACGTCCTATTGCCCAGGGAATTCCATCTTACCCTAGTTACGCTCAGCCCAATCTAAATCGAAAGTTTCCATTTGTTGCAACACTAGAGTTGCCTGATTTAAACTGGCTCACTAATGATCCCATTCATTAGTCACCTTGGTGGCCGATGATTCCTCATAAATTACCCTCTGATATTTCAAAATTCAATGGAAACCCTGGAGAAGATCCATTTACACATGTTATGAATTATCATTTATGGTGTTCCTCAAGCTCCTTGAATGAAGATTTTGTTAGAATCTGTCTTTTCCAGTTAACACTCACTGGTCTAGTTGCAAAGTGGTATATTGATTTACCACGAGCTTCTTTCGATAATTTCACGGATTTGGCCGCTACTTTTCTAACCCACTTCCAGTTACCCATTAGATATGAAACTGGAATGGAACTTTTGACCAACTTTAAACGAACGACTGCTACTCACAGATCAGATCACATACATGAGTGGCGTCATCGTCATCGAATGGTTAAAACCTTTGATCCGGATAAGCTTTTAGTTGAGTGGTTTATAAATTCCTTGTTGCCATCTATCACCAAGGACATGGCTAAAGGTAGTGTTGTCACTGAAGAGAAAGTAATTTCTTATGCCCAGTATCTGGATTTGATTTATACTCAGTCTAGCACGCTCTATGAAAAGATTCCGAATGCACTGTGATCGAATTTTATTGTTCCTCCTCCTCCATCTGGTAAGGACTCGCATGTTGGTGACGATGTAATTAGTTCTGCCAACACTAAGCCAGCAAGTTGACCGTCTGTTTCGACACTTTCGGTGTCTAATCAAACCCCTGTTGCATCCGATCCTGCGTATTTTCCGAAATACATGCCATGTCATCTGACAAGGGAAAAAGTGACAAGAAACCTGAAAGTAGGAAGAAAGGGAAAGCTAAGAAAAAACAAAATTCACCCCAACAAGAAAAATCATCTGATACATCTGGTACTTCTTGGAAACCTCGTTACCCCTGTTTAATATGTAACGAGGATAATTTTACATGAGAATTTTTAGAAAATTATATATATTACAGAGCAATGCAACACATAAAATATACGGAAAACACAAGTGCACTAAACACATAAAACTAGAGAGAAACAAATATATGTGGTTCACCCAGTTTGGGCTACATCCACCTCGAACAACCAATCCTTCCTTTCAATTATTCAACGAAATGAAGAGACAAAACCTACAGCAGATCTGTTGTAATATTCTCTGTTCTCTCTCACAGTCTCCCTATCTATTTCTCGCTCTGAGAATACACATAAAATACAAAGCCACAATACAATACCCTCATACAAAGCGAGGGGTTACCTTCTATGGAAAAAAACCCTAAACTAAACATAACTTCTATCGTCAGATCATCCGCCTAATGAATGGCCCAGATTGACTAGAAATTACTATACTTTTACAAGGCAATTTTACATCTATTTTTAGCTTCGGGGGTGCTGCCCCCAAAACCCCCTGCCAGGGGGGGCTCCATAAAGTCGCAGCACCCCCCTGGGACCCCCCAGGCAGCATTTAATGACGGGCGGCATTGCCACCCCATTAAGGTACAGGGGTCCAACGCCGTGATACAAAATAAACAAGATAATCAGGCTCCACACCCAATAATATTGTCCTCATTGCTCATAAGTCTCGAAACTTCTTAAGACTTATCCTGCATCTTCTGTGTTGACACACCCTTTTTTGAATCCAGAAACACATATGGTTGCTATAGATCCTGCTTCTAGTTCACAAGTGCTTATGTTATCCGCCACTAATCCAAAAAATGATGTCTTTGTGTCCACTTGAATTAAATATTACAGTATTCCTCTTCCGTCGTCGAATAGTCAGGCTACAAATCAACCTACTACTTCGACTTCGACTTTGTCTGATTCAATTCTACCGCCTATTATTCCTAAGTTAACAATAAAGATGCCAAAGGGAGTCGTTCATAAATCAAATTTCAACCCTCAAGCTCGTGTAGCTCAAAATTATAATGTAGTCAAAGATCTGGCTCAATCACCTTCAGTTATGTCGACGCTTGAGGTTCTTTAGAATTATCCCTCCCAAAAGAAAATTTTTTTATCGGCAGTTGGTGGAATCGATCTGACAGACTCTAATCTTGTAGTCTTTAACCATGCGAGCTATATGCCACAATTACTAGCACAATTAGCATTTTTGATCCAAGTAAATGTCCTGAATCACCTCATTCATTGGACTATTATTGATGAACGTGCATCTACTTGTATCATGTATATGAATTTCTTGAAGTCACTTGGCTCACCATGTTTATCACAATCACCTACGACATTGAAAGCTTTTGACGGTCGTACATATAAGCCTTGTGGAATTCTCAGTAACCTGCAAGTCAAAGTAGGGGGAAAAACTATTAATATTGAAGTTGAGGTCGTTGGCGGACCCCTTGACTACAATATCTTACTGGGAAGACTGTGGGTTTACAATATGGATGTGGTTGTCTCTACTTACTTTTGCATGATCGCCTTCCCCCATAAGGGTGACATCACAATCATCGATCAACTCACCTTCTTCGCCTCTAGTTCCTAGGAAACTGGAAGCGTTCCGTTCTTTCACAGACCCCCGCCATCTCTTCAAAAAATTGGTGTAGGACTATTTAAGGATTCTTCCCTAATGGGAACCTTTTCTTCACCATAGATTGCGACATTGGCGGAAATCGAAAAAATAGAAACCTGCAATATGATATCTTCCACTTCATTTGATTTATGGAAGATTCCAAATGATTCTGAAATAGATCGGCTGGGTGAAACTATGCGGCTAAGTCCAATCGAGCTTGCATAACAATCAATATTTTTTGGCTTGTGCGACTAATCCTAATCCTTTGTCGCCAACTGTTTGGGTCGATCGTTCTTTGGATTATGGTACTTCTTCTGACCCTTTTTAATGTATATTATCAACTGATGAGAGCGTTATGGAATCCATAATGCTGGAAGAAGAACCATGGTCAAATTCTCATCATCGATCCCATCTTCCAAATTACACTGAAGATAGTATAACCGAATTATATCGCCCTACAGTCGTTGATTTATTTAGAATTCCATTTCTATCCACGCTGTTGATTTTGAGCGGAACCTATCAAATATCGAAGAAATGTTTTCTATCGATATTTCAACCAAACCTAGTGTAGTAGAAATCTTTCATGTCAGCGCGTCTTGTTCTGCATATGAAATTGACACTTATCGCTCTATTTTCCATGAATTTCTTGATGCATTCGCTTGGTTGTATGAGGAAATGCTAGGCATCGATTTGAGTATCATTGAGCACGAGATTAAAGTGTACCCTGATGTGAAATCGGTACAACAGCGCCTCCGTCCTGTTCATCCTAAGAAGGTTGCTACCATTAAAGCAGAGGCTGGAATTTTTTTACGTGCTGGTTTCATTACCCTGTTCCACTTACCGATTGGGTTTCCAAAATTGTTCCTATCATGAAGAAACAAGGGAAAATCAGAGTGTGCATTGATTATTGGGATGTTAATCATGATTTTCCAAAGGAAAAATATCCCATTCCATTTATCGACCAAATCATTGACGAATGTGCTGGATGTGAAATATTTTCCTTCATGGATGGTTTTTCCGGTTACAATCAGATCAATATTCATGTAATATTCCCAATTAGCCATAGCTAATTGGAAATATTATATTTTGGTCAATTTTTCTTTAAGTAGTTAGATTATGAATAAAAGTGAGTAAAGGGAACACAACTCACTCTAAAATAAGGGGGACTTTTTAGTAGACGCACGTTGTAATCAAGGGGGCCGAATTGGGCACGCAGCAAAGGGGTATTACCATGGTATCGTGGGTGGAGGTGCACGCAGCCAAGGGATATTACCGTGGTATTGTGGGTGGAGGTGACCGTACGTTTCGAGAGTGGCCAATGCTATATAAAGAAGATAGTTTCCTCATTCTGACATCATTGGAGTTTATGCATTTGAATCTGGTCATTGTGACTTTGAGCATGCTGGCTGTTTAGCCTATCTGCAGCGCTGTTTAGCACATTGAGTGTCTCTGTTCGGAGATCTCACCCTCAGCCACAGGGGACTTCGAGTGCCTGCTCGGGTGAGGTACTCCCATTAGTGTTTTTGTAGGAAGATCGATCCGCTGTATTTGTGGAGGAGTAGCGTGTCTATTGACTGCGCGACATCTGTGGAGGAGCAACACGTTTATTGACTGCGTAGTTCTGAGTGGGAGGACGCAGGCCGTATTTGGGAAGCTCTGGTTGGTTTTCTTGGAGGATCTTGGTCAGGAGATTAAGCGCAGGAATAACAGCATGTCTATTGGGGGATTTCTGGATCAGTGCGTGATCATATTATTGCAGATCCCAGACAGTGGCGACGTGATCATTAGAGGAAAGCACAAATATGCAAGGAGGTAATTCCAGACACCTACCCGGCCGTTTCCAGCAGCTGGAACACAGAGCTGAAACTCAGCCATTCCATGCAACGCAGATCTGAAACACAACAGTGTTCTAAGAATAGATCTTAACTTGCCTTGTGCAAGTTTACGTGCTATCGCTTTGATCACCTATTGTACTCCTCTATATTTATTAGAATAATAAAATGGCTCAGCGTTCTCTTGGTATTTCTTGAGTTTATATACACACTATTGTATGCATTTATCTTATTCCTTCCCTTTGCATTTCGATTTCTGTACCACTTGTTGTGTTTTCTCCCACACTCTTAGACAGAGTCTGGAAAGGGCCAGATAGCCTCCAGATCTCATCCTCTTTTCAGAGGTGAAATATCTGGTAAATTCCCTCCCAATCCATCTCTGGTTAGAGGTTGCTGGTGTTTTAAAGTTATCCATAAAAAGGGATATTACAGTGGTATCAGAGCATAGATCTCGCTCAGCCTGTGGAGCTAGTAGTCTATGTCATCGGAAGAAAAACCCTACATATGCCACAGAGGTAGGAAATACAGAGATATTGAGCATAGGTTGAAGAACACCTACAGAGAGGGAGACTGCATTCGAGTGGTAGACGCGGAACAGGAGGAGCCTGCGGTAGAAGCAAAGCAAGGAGAGCCGATGGCAGATGATAGCAATGCAAAACAGTTTGGGGAAGCACTCCTCAAATCAGTGCAGGATCTGGAAAGGTAGATAGAGGTGATGGGTCAGAGATTCATGGATGTGGAGGCTAGACAACATGAAATCCCAAAGGGTTTCCAGGTTGATGAGGGTTTGGACACATCCCACCATTTGCAAGAGAAGGTTTTTGCTCCACACCAGGCATCACATGCCCCCATTCGTGCCACTATGCCCACTTTTCTGAGTGCAGATACGGGGACAGGAGCATAGGAAGAACCAGATCGCATAGGTGATTATTTTGCTGAGTACTAGGCAGCTGGGCAGGAGTTCAGGGATGCCATTTTATTCAAAGACTTTGTTCAGATCAAGCAGGACAACAGACCTCGCGACCATCACAGAAGGCACCAACATTATCATGATGGATACACCTAGCGTACAGCGAGCCGATTCCATTTGCCTACGTTTGATGGTTCATCAAACAATTCGGCAAAGTCTTGGGTGGAGAAGCTGGATGTATATTTCTAGCTCAACCAGATGGTAGAGATGGAGGCCATCAAGGTGGCCACGCTGCATTTGGAGGGTAAGGCTTAGGACTGGTGGTTCCATGGAAGGGTGACACTTGGGCATTCCACCGTGACTACCTATGCCGAGTTCACTCGAAGACTGATAGAGAGGTTCGACCGGAAGGAACCAGAGGAGCACTTTGTTGAGCTGACGAGGCTCAAGCAGACTGGTAGTCCTGAGAAATATATTGCAGATTTCTTGAAGATTTCAGTGGTGGTGCCAGATCTATCCGTAGCTCGGATGATCTATATGTTTGTTGAGGGGTTAGTAGAGCCACTTCGGGGTCTAGTCAGATCCACTAGACCAGCCACACTCCAGGATGCCATTGGCAGAACTCTGGATTTGCAGGATGCCTTAACCCGGACTAGGACACCTTAACCCAGAAACAGGCTTTCCAGCCAAAGGGGAAGGATGTGAGGATTCTGCCTCCAAAGGGGAATTAGGGTAGGGTATAGCTCGATGATGATGCCAAAAGAGATTTGAAGAAGAAGAGGTTGTGATTTACCTGTCAGAAGCTGTGGGTACCAGGTCTCTGAGAGTAATGAGGAAGAGGATGAGTATGGGAATGGGGAGGCAGGAGACAGTCAGACAGGGCAAGATCATTTGCCACCTTCACCTCCAGGGGCAGGAGGTGCAGCTTTTGCACCCACAGGGGGGACCCTTGCAGCATTGCAAGGAGTACCCAAGTATCTGACGCTGCGGGTCTGAGGGACAGTGCATGGGAAATGAGTTTCAGTTCTGGTAGATAGTGGGGAAACCCACAACTTCATCGATGCATAGATGGTTGAGAGGAGAGGCATACCAACAGAGAGCTTTGATGGATTTTCAGTGTTGGTCCTAGGAGATCAGATGATGCAGTGTGCCAGGTATGTTCCATATCTGGCTGTGACGATGGGTACCTACACAGTGACCGACCACTTTTTCGTGGTTAACATACCAAATACCAATGTGGTATTGGGTGTGCAGTGGCTGATTACTTTGGGAAAAGTCACCACAGATTGGGAGGCCTTGGAAATGGAATGGGATGACAAGAAGACTGGGAAGCATGAGAAGATACGAGGGATGCACATTTACCCATCTCAGACTGTTTCAGCTCACTGGATGGAGGAAGACTTATGGAAGGGAGACATAAAATGGGCAATTGAGTTACGGGCATCAGTGGTAGGGGCTACCAGGCAGACAGTTCATCTAGATATACAAGCCATCCTCGATAGGTATGAGATGGTATTTGGAGAGATACTGCCGGGACAACCACCAGATTGGGGGTTTGAGCACACTATTGAGCTAGAAAAAGGCATCCAGGCCGTTATTACCACACCCTATAGGCACCCCAAGGCCTATCGAGATGAGATTGAGTGGGCCATCCAGGAGTTGTTGGCTCTTGGACATATTCGGTCTAGCACCAGTCCTTTTGCTTCTTCAGTGGTGTTGGTAAAGAAGAAGGACAACACATTGAGAATGTGCATTGATTATAGGGCCCTAAATAAGAAGACCTTGAAGAATAGGTACCCCATACCATGGATTGACGAGTTGATGGATGAGTTGAGAGGAACCCAGTTCTTCTCAATGATCGATTTGAGATCCAGGTACCATCAGATCCACGTGAGGGAACAGGACATTCCCAAGATCGCTTTCAGATGCCATTACGACCACTTTGAGTTTTTGGTTATGCCTTTCGGGCTAACCAATGCCCCAACTACTTTCCAGTCATGCATGAACCATATCTTTGGCAGTCATCTGAGGAAGTTTGTGTTGGTAATTTTTGATGATATATTGATATATAGCTAGACTTGGGAGGAGCATCTCTAGCACATAGAGGCAGTACTGCATATCTTGGAGAAGCAACAGTTCTATGCTAAGCTCTCCAAGTGTGAGTTTGGGATGACTGAGATGTTGTATCTGGGACACATCATAGGAGTGGACGGAGTGAGGGTCCACGAGGAGAAGATCAGGGCCATCAAAGACTGGCCAGAGCCGAGAAACGTGACAAAACTTCGAGGATTTATTGGCATCTGCACATATTATAGGAAGTTCGTCAAGAGCTTCTCTCAACTTGCGGTACCCCTTACAGATTTGAAGAAGAAGGGGGCATTCAGTTGGTCAGATATAGCGTAGTGGGCTTTTGACAGGCTCAAGGAGGTTATGAGCAGTTGTCCAGTGCTTGCGTTTCCAGATTTTACGCAGCCTTTTGTTTTGGAGTGTGATGCGTCAGGAGAGGGGATCGGTGTAGTCTCGATGCAGGGAGGCCACCCTATAGCCTATGAGAGCAGGAAGCTCCTTCCTCACGAGCGGTTGTATCCTATATACGACAAGGAGATGTTGGCCATTATGCATGCATTGGCCAAATTCCGATAGTACTTAGTGGGTAACAGGTTTCGGGTAAGGACTGATCACAATAGCCTCAGGTTATTTTTGGAGCAAAAAAAACTACAGGAGAGGCAGCAGAAGTGGATCAGCAAGATCCAGGCTTATGAATTTGACATTGAATATGTGATAGGGAATAATAACGTGGTAGCAGATGCACTTTCACGTAGGCCAACCACGTTGTCTCTGATGAGCTTGGATACAGATTGGAAGGCTCGACTCTTGGTGGAGTACTCCAAGGATAGATTTTCGTGTGAGGTTCTGGATGGTCAGGCGACAGATGACAGATATAGGGATGAGATCATCTACTATAGGATATTCCTGAAGGAGGGCTCCCAGCTCAAGGAGAAGATACTTCAGGCGTCTCATGACTCACCATTGTCCGGCCATCAGGGGTTTACCAAAACCTACCGGGCTATCAGAGAGAGGTTCTCATGGAAAGGCCTCAAGGAGGAAGTGCTCCGACATATCAGGGAGTGCGAATTTTGCCAGAGAAACAAGGGGGAGATGAACCATCCCGCAGGCTTGTTGTAGCCTCTTCCCATTCCGGAGGAGAAATGGGAGAGCATTTTGATGTATTTCATCACAGGGTTGCCCATGGTGCAGGGCAAGGACTGTATATACGTCGTCATGGATCGGCTGACGAAGTACACACATTTTTTCACCATATCCGCACACTATACAACAGCACAAGTGGCAGAGCTATTCTTCAGAGAGATTTTTAGGTTGCATGGTCTTCCCAAGACCATCATTAGTGATAGGGACAGTCGCTTTATGGGTGGATTCTGGCAGGAGCTTTTTCGGCTGGTGGGAACGGAGCTAACACCGAGCACCAGTTATCACCCACAGACATATGGGAAGACAAAGATAGTTAACAAGTGGCTGGAGGGCTACTTTCATAACTATGTTAGTGGGCAGCAGAGAACATGGCTGAAGTGGCTGCATCTGGGGGAGTACTGTTACAACAACACATATCATATGTCCATTGGTATGTCACCGTTCTATGCTTTGTATGGGTACCATTCTTTATATTTTGTTGATATGATGTTGGGTGCTAGCAAGGCTCCAAGAGCCAAAGACTGGATTCAGGAGAGTCAGGACATTCTCTGCACTCTCAAGGATAACATGGCTACAGCGCAGAACCAACAGAAGCGGTATGCCGATAGGGGTCGGATGGTAAGATAGTTTGAGGTGGGAGACTTGGTCTACCTACATTTACAGCCATACCGACAGTCATCACTGAACCAGAACGGAGCTGAGAAGCTCAAGCCTCGTTTTTATGGACCATACAGGGTGATACGTAGGGTTGGATAGGTTGCGTATGAGTTGGAGCTGCCCCAAGGCAGCAAGATTCATAACATTTTCCATGTATCATGCCTGAAGAAGGCATTGGGGCAGCAGGTGACAGTGATGGAGGAGCTTCCACCTACAAATGATGAAGGGCATTTGGTATTATAGCCCGAGGCCATCATTGACACCAGGGAAAGGCAGTTGCAGAACAGGACAATCCGAGAGTTCTTGGTGAGGTGGAAGAATTTTCCGGATGAGGATGCTACTTGGGAAAATGAGAAAATATTGCAGCATCCATCACTACAGTTGCTTGGGGAAAAGCAAAATTTTTCCGAGGGAGACTGTAATATTCCCAATTAGCCATAACTAATTGGAAATATAAGATTTTGGTAAATTTTTCTTTAAGTAGTTAGATTATGAATAAAAGTGAGTAAAGGGAACACAACTCACTCTAAAATAAGGGGGACTTCCTAGTAGACGCACGTTGTAATCAAGGGGGCTGAATTGGGCACGCAACAAACGGGTATTACATGGTATCGTGGGTGGAGGCAGACGTAGCCAAGGGATATTATCGTGGTATCGTGGGTGGAGGTGGCTGTATGTTTCCAGAGCGGCCAACACTATATAAAGAAGATAGTTTCCTCATTATGACATCATTGAAGTTTATGCATTTGAATCTGGTCATTGCGACTTTGAGAACGCTGGCTGTTTAGCCTGTCTGCAGCACTGTTTAGCGCATTTAGTGTCTCCTTTCAGAGATCTCGCCCTCAGCCGCAGGGGACTTCGAGTGCCTGCTCGGGTGAGTTAGTCCCGTCAGTGTTTTTGTAGGAAGATCGATTCGCTGTATTTGTGGAGGAGCAGTGCGTCTATTGACTGCGCGGCGTCTGTGGAGGAGTAGCACATTTATTGATTGCATAGTTTTGAGTGGGAAGACGCAGTCCATATTTGGGAAGCTCTGGTTGGTTTTCTTGGAGGATCTTAGTTAGGAGATTGAGCGCAGGAATAACAACACGTCTATTGGGGGATTTCTGGATTAGCGGGTGATCATATTATTGCAGATCCCAGACAGTGGCGGCATGATCATTGTAGGAAAGCACAGATCCAAAAGGAGGTAATTCCAGACAGCTACCCAGTCGTTTCCAGCAGCTGGAACGCAGATCTGAAACTCAGCCATTCCATGCAACGCAGATCTGAAACACATCAGTGTTCTGAGAATATATCTTAACTTGCCTTGTGTAAGTTTAGGTGCTATCATTTTGATCACCTATTGTACTCCTCTATATTTATCAGAATAATAAAATGGCTCAACGTTCTCTTGGTATTTCTTGAGTTTATATACACACTATTGTATGCATTTCTGTTATTCCTTCCCTTTGCATTTCGATTTCTGTACCACTTGTTGTGTTTTCTCCCACACTCTTAGACAGAGTCTGGAAAGGGCCAGATAGCCTCCAGATCTCATCTCTTTTCAGAGGTGAAATATTTGGTAAATTCCCTCCCAGTCCATCTCTGGTTAGAGGTTGCCGGTGTTTTAAAGTTATCCCTGAAAAGGGATATTACAATTCGCCCAGAAGACCAATATAAAACAACTTTTATCTGTCCCTGGGGTAAATTCGCTTATTGAAAACTCCCATTTGGTTTGAATAACGCTGGGGAAACCTTTCAAATGTCAATGAATTATGCCTTCCATGACATCAAACACATTTTTTAGCATTATTTGGATGACTTACCTACGCATTCATAGAAACGGGTTGACCGCCCGGTACATTTGAGAGCCATCTTTTTACAATGTTGTTACTACAAAATACGCCTCAATCCACGCAAATGTGTGTTTTGTGTCAGTTCTGGTTGTTTTCTTTGTTTCGTCATGTTGAAAGATGAAATTTTAATTGATCCCTTGAAGGTCCATGCCATTTTGTATTTTCTTACGCCTTCCAATGTACTTTAGTTACATATACTCCAAGGGAAGGCTAACTTTCTAAGGAGATTCATTCCAAACTATGCAGAAGTGGCTAAAGGATTTAACCGACTCTTGAAAAAGGGGACTCCCTTCCATTGGGATGAGGTTGCGCAAGCTTATTTTGGTGCTCTAAAAGATACCCTGATCCGAGCATCATTAATGTATCCCCCAAATTATCAGAGAAATTATTTCCTGTATCTCGCCACTACAGATAAAACCATCACCATGGTTTTAGTCTAGGAAGAAGATGGGATTGAACATCCGATCTATTATTTGAGTCGCAATCTAAATGATACGAAACCTAAGTACACTTATGTTGATAATATATCTTTTGCAACCGTTCAAGATGTACAAATATTTCACCACGATATCCTGCTTCGAAAGACCATTGTCATTTTTTATTGCAACCCTCTGACATACATTCTGTCACATCAATTTCCGAGGGGAAAATACTAAAAATGGATAGCCATTTTACAGGAATTTGATTTGGAATTCATCAAATCCAAGTCAGAGAAGTCTTTGGTTTTCATTGAGCTTATCTGCGACCTTCCCTCGAGTAGCACTGAGTGTACATCGTAACCATCCATTCCGGATGAGTCTTTGTTTCTGATTGTGTCACCTGACCCGAGGTATGGAGATTTTTAGATCTATCTCCAGACCCAAAATTTCTGACCCAATACCTCTCACTTGCAATAACGAAGTATTAGATACCAAGCCAAATATTATCTGATCATCGGCGATACACTTTATCATCATGGTGTTGATACAATTTTACGTATGTGCCTCACTCATGAGGAGGCCGAGAAAGTTTTAAATTATTGCCACGCTGGTACCTTTGGTGGACATTTGTTTGGTTTTTCTACCGCACAGAATATTCTCCACATTGGTTACTTCTGGCCTACCATATTTTTCGACTGCATTCTCGCGGTCAGAAGTTGTCATGCTTTCCATATATTTGATCGTAAAACCTGTGTTCCGCCAACAAAAATGCATCCTGTCATCACTATGGGACCATTTTACAAATGGGGCATTGAATTCATGACATGTAACCCTCACTCGGCTAGGGGGCATGGCTATATTATTATCGTCGTCAACTATTTTACCAAGTGGGCCGAGGCGATGCCTACATTTAACAACATAGGCGATACAACTAAATTATTTTTCTTTAACCATGTGGTTACTCGATTTGGTGTGTTGCAAGCCATAGTTTCAGATCATGGAAAGAAATTTTGCAACAACATGATGTCTGAGTTGACTACTAAGTTAGGATTGTCACATGATAGTTCTACCCCTTATTATCCGCAGGCTAATGGAAAATTTGAAGCCGTCAACACAATTCTTAAGCGTATGCTTTAAAGAATGATTGGGGTTCATAAACGAAACTGGCATTTAATCTTGTACTCAGCTTTGTGGGCTTATCGAACCTTGGTGAGAAACGCAATCGGATTTACTCCCTTTTAGTTGGGTTATGTTTTGGAAGTTATCTTACCGATTCAATGTGAAATTCCACTGTTGAAACTCGCGATTGAATTGCTACTTGACACGTCTGATGAAGAGTCACGTCTTTTAGATCTCATCCATCTAAATGAAACATGTCGTGAAGACACATTGGCCAACGAAGCACATAAGAGACGAATCAAGGCACAATATGACCGTAATGTCAAGCCTCACACCTTCTCAGAAGGAGACCTGGTCTTGCTTTATGATCAGGAAGCTGATATGATAGGAACAAGAATTCGAACCATTATGGCATGGCCCCTATATTTTCAAGCGTGTTCTGGGAAAGGGTGCCTATGAGTTGGTATATTATGATGGGATTCCATTGTCGCAACCTCAGAATGGGATGTATCTCAAAACGTTACTATGCTCGATTTTGCGTAGTAAACATTGTATGATACTGTATATATGCTTTGATTGTGTGTGTGTCATAGTGTGTTTTTTAAGATTTTTCATCTTGTTAATAATCCGCTTTGCATTTTGTTGCAGATGTAGGAATATTTGGAACCATTTGTTGGTTATGCCGATGGTTCTAGTCATATTACACATAATATATCCTCTGCAACATGGGCCATATTCGATCCAAGTGGCGAGTTAGTGAGTTTCCAAGGGATTTGTATCAGTCGATACAACAACAATATCGCTGAGTATAGTGTATTGATCGAACTCCTCTTTGATGCCATTTCACTTGGCATTCGCCGCATCATCATAAGGTTGGACTCACAACTTGTCGTACTACAACTTACTAGTGTTTATACTATCTGAAATCCAAAATTCATCACATGTTCCTTAGAGTTCATATTTTGGAAAGACATTTTGTTTACATCCAATATCAACAAATTTCTAGAAAATTTAACACCTTGACTGATCCTTTAGCGAATTACGTGTTAAACAAACATTTGCAACATATGTAAAGACAAATTTTCAATTCACATCACTCATTTGAATAGGATTGCACATAACCATAGGAAAACACTGAAAGTAAAATAGATAGATAATCGAGTTTTTTACAAAAATTTGTGTCCAAGACACATTGGTCACATGACCTCAAAATGTATGCAGACATATCATATCCTAATTAGATCTAATGGTGCTCATGAAAGCAGGTCACTCCTTGAGCCATCATGCACAATAGCATCATCCATTGGCTAGGCACACCAATATTATGGCGCTGCAGCCTCATCGGTAACTCCTCGATCTGGATATCTGGTATCTCGAGATTCAAACCCTCTACATGCTGCTATAACTCAGCCAACGTCTCGGTCAAATACAAATCCCGAAGGACTGCTCTGCCGGTAGTCCTCTTTGCTGATTCATCCGCCTATTGTGGAAGACTCACTGGTCGAAAAATACCCACATATGTATACAAAAAACATCTTTAGTTTAGTATTGGAAACATCAAAAACACAAAAACATGTAAAAACATGGTCAAACCATTTTACCAATAGCACCCCATTGAGCGCCTGCTAGTAACAACAAATCTGGGTCTCCGTGAAAATCCACCCCTGCGTATGGATGCTCCTCTATGATGATATGATGTCATCAAATCCAAGTAAATAATGCATTAGAGAATGAGATTGATGACTGGCCATCATGTCTAGCCATCAAATTTACCCAACGCTGCATCCGCGGATCCCTAGGACTAGATACACCCAGTGTTACATGTTGTGGTTGCATCAATATAATTCGCTCCAAAATGAAAGTGATTAGGATCGATCCATAGCTAAAATTATTCATCCTGCGAATTTTCACTTTGGTCAGATGTTATTTCATCTGAGAGAGTACTGCTTCAGCCCAGTTGAACATGGTTAGTTCAGGGCACTCAAGCACATACTACATGTATGATATATTCGCAACACGAAGTGTGACGCTGCTAGCTAGCTTTGCCATGGTGAACATGATCGTTCGCAGAGGAATATCGCACCCATCCCTGATGTTTATATTTTCATCCTTGCTAGGCTCTATACCTGGCCAAAAAAACTATCAAGTGTAATCCCTCACTGTCTCACCTCCATAGACGGAACCCGCAAGGGAAATGGGGGCACCGCGTCTCAACAAACCCGTCAGAAAGTAAATATAATTGATCAATATTGGGAGTACTTTGTCCCCAATGTGAAATTACTGCTCTGCTGGATTCCATGAGAAAATCAAGAACTATAATAGTTCCAAATGTTGCCTCATCCCTGATAGTTTAAAGTACTTGAGTAACCCGCAATCTCTGAGGGCTCTCATAGTACTAGGATCGTTTAGGGCAACCATATCCTATTCCTCATGTTCTCTTTCTCGCTATGTAATTGACATTCTGATCCGATCAAAGCCTGCAATCAAACCATAAGCTTAGTTATGATCCATTTCATGCAAAAACTGAAGAAATTTTGGGCACAAAACACAAAGAAAATTCATCAATTGCACCCAACGCACCCACGATCCCTAGACAGAGCATTGTAGGGAACTTGTGCTTCTGTCTAGTTCCTCTGCAATGCACCTTTCGATACCCAATGGTGTGTTGGTCCTAGGGTATTATAGAGTTTACCTAGGAGCTAAAAAACCCTAAAAAATCTGCCTGAAATTGCAAAACAATGATACCAATATAAATAGAAAGGTCAGATCTCTTACCTGGTCCTGACAGCATGAGAAATGGTCCACAGAATCTGTCACAATCAACTGCTGAAGTTCGAGGGAAAAACTAGCTCAGAGCACTCAAAAATGAATGGTAAATGTGAAATGGTAAAATGACATGGTAAATTCTCATTTAAATGGTCTTTTCAATTATTTCATGCATATTTAATGAATTGATTATATTTTTTTACCTATTTTTACTATTAAATAGATATGTTTAATCTGTTTGGTGGTTCTTTGAGCAGATTTACGGCTGTTACAATGAACTTTGACCATAGAGCACACTTTTATCTCTCTTTTCAAGCTCTGTTAACATCGAAAAAGGAACCCCCCTGGAGTCCTCTTTTAGCTCTTTTCAAAATCCCAAAACATAAAAATATTTCCGAGCATTTGTCCTTTCGAACTTGTAAAAGGAACTGAAACAGAATCTACTCAGTATAAGTTTAACCCTTTTCCGGACTAGATAGATTATTTATGAACAAGGAATGACCTAGTCGAACATGGCTAGGAGGTTCTCTCTGGTATTATTTTACATTTTTTCAGACCCGAGGGACAAATTTATGAAAAAAAACTTGTGGAGTTTTCTTTTCGTACCTTTTTCAAACTATCTAAACATGAAAAGGGACCGAGTTTTCAGTGTCGTTAGACTCGTTAAAGCATCAAACAATGATGGAATTTTCCATCATGACAATATCAAGTTTCACTTTCTCTAGACTCGCTAAAACATCACATAGTGATGGATTCAACTGAAGGGTGGAATTATACATCAAGCATATTTTATCCTCCTCAAGCTTGTTAAAAAATAAAGAGGTGCTGGTCAGCAATGACTGGGGAAAATGGGAAAGGGATAAATCACTTTATGGTAGCAAGTCACTCTTTAACATGACACTCATTCACTTCATCTCTATGGATGTCGAATTGTGTTATCTTCTTGATGGGCTATCATACCTATGGTCTATCATACCATCCATTGCTTTGATTTTGGGTCAATGCTTCCAACTCATTCAATGTTACCGATATGTTCAAGAGAAGTCACTTTGTAATTCCTCATCCTTTGCAATACTCATAAAATTTCATTTCATGATAGTCATCCATGAACATTGCTTCATTAATTACATTTTATCTTTGAAATCATTACTCCCATTTCACGTCGTTGATGGGGGATATATTCAAACCATGTAGACTGTATTGTAGTACCTTGAGAGCCATTATCATCATTGGTGGTTTCTCTCGCGTTTGTTAATGACTTACATCATTGGCTGGTAATCAGAAGGTGTCTTCCCATGTTCGACTTCATATCACATATTCGCATGGTTATACTCATACTTGAGCGATCAAGTGAACGAGATAGAAGACCCCAGATATAGTTTCCTCCACCTGGGTTGCGATTTCATGAGAAGTACCACATCATCCATACAATGGATTTACACAGATAGTCATCCTATCATGGGTCTATATCTGTAAATGACTTTCTGATCTATATACATGTTATGATAGTTTATGTGCTGAGTATGGGGATGCCTCCCTTAGAAATTCATGTCCAAAATGTAAAAGATATCATGATGTAATGTATTGTAATTTATGTAGGTCACCATCCGCTTTAGATCCTACTCATCACATCGTAAATAATATCACTCAACATTATCAATTTTAACTTCATGCTTTAGGGGGAAGCTGTTACAGGTCAATTTGGGCATCACTCCTGAAACTCATATCAGTACAAATATGTTCTATCATACCCTAAATCAGATGCTACTTGCCTTAAAAAAGTCATCCCATTGCTGATTTTTATCCATGAAAGTTTCACTACTTGAAGTCTAGCTGAAATGATCCATTGAGCCACCAACACACCCCTAGACTGAAGTAAGTGCTTTGCAGAGCACTTCCTCCCATGCAAAGTAGCGTTGCAAAGCACCTAGGCCCACTTAATAGTGGGTTGGTCGACTTTGAGTGAATTTTTCAAATGATTATGGGAATCTTCCCACTTTCTAGTGGCTTGTAGAAGTGGTTCCAGCTATCATGCTATCTGATAACTTTGAATATGAACACCATGGAGCCATTCAATCACTTATCCTCTTATCCCATTGAACAAGGAAACTCCCTCATCCATTTATGGAAAATCCATTCAATGACCAATTAATGCCAAACTACCCTCATTTCCTATAAATTGAGCACTGATCATAGTGCAAAAGGAGCTTGAATTTTGTTGTGTTATGCTGGTGAGATTATATTTCTTTGAGGTATTATTTGAAAGTAATGTTATGCTACTAGAGTCATGCTACTGATGTGATGATGATGGAATGAAGTTGGAGTGAGTTGACATCGTATTGATCCAACTGGTTGTAACTTCTCCTTCTATCTTATAATAAAGAGATTTGTTCTTTTCCCAATACATTCATGCATGCTTTTATATATGTATTTGTAAATTCGATCGATTTAGTTTGATTAAGATGAATAGATCATATGCCTTTATGTAATTTTCTATCTTCTGTTAGTAATTGCAGGTACGAATCAAATGAGTTTAGTTCGATTTGGAGCGACGAGAGTGACAAAAGGGAGACGAAGAATAGCAAAGGATCACAAGTAGGTGTTCTTCTCTTATTTTTTTATATTAAGGAAAAGGTCAAGTGACTTCATCTGTTGTTCTAGGTGCGTCCAACACACTTACGGAAACTTATCTATCCGTAGGTTTAATTTCCATAAAACAATGGTGTTTATTTTTATGAAATAATATTTATTATATATTATTTATTGGTAAACTTATATCAAAATTTTGTATATGAAATTGCATGCAAAAGGACTTACTTTAAAAAAAATGCAAAGATATTTTTATAAATTACAAATTTTAGTATGATTGTAAAACTACAATAAATATTTTTATATTTCTTAGATAGTTCAGTGATATTCAATCTAACTTAATTAGTAAAATATTTCAATACTCACAAGGAAACAATAATTAAAGGTAAAATAATTTAGCTAGTTCTTAATAAGATGAAAATGTGTAAATTGTTAAATTTTAACATAAAATATTATTAATAATAAATTATTCAAAATTACAATTTAGCCAATTCAATATTGGTTTATAAAATTCAATCTATTATTAAATTTAAAAAACTTAAGTCACAATTTTTTATAACTTGTAGCCTAGATCCATCTTAACTCTGGATCTACCAAGCGTCGAGAGGGGTCAAGTCCCTTGAGATGCAAACAACTTTTAGAGTGAAAAGAGATTTGATCCCTCTTGGCGTTTAGTAAATTCAAAGTTAAAATGGATTTAGGTTGGTATAATATATATGTAGTTGACATTGAAATATTTTATTTATAATTCACGTTCTCCACATCAAAATGTTAAAATATGCCCCCCCATAATTTTTTCTTGTATGTATACATTTAATTATTTTTATTATTAATATTTTCTAAAATATTACATATCAAATCCATATTAAACATTGAAAATTTTACAAATATCCTTCATGGATTGAATTAGAAAACAACTATTAATGGAATAAGAATTCTCTCAATTTTTCTCACTAAAGTGAAAATATAAGAAAATTTTCAATTTAAATTACTTTACTTTTCTCTATATAAAGCATCAGTAAAATTATGTTATTTAATATGGACATTGAAATATTTTTCTTATGGTTGTGAGTAAACTATTTTTTTGTTATAAATACATTTTTGTTTTAAATATCACATGTAAATGGAACATAGAATGAATTACACAATGTAATATCAATAATACTATTTCTTGTCATATGAAAAAATTACATTTCTTCTTTGTAGTAAAAATTAAATTATATATTTTTTCTTTCTGTTACTTTATATCTCTATATAAAGTTATATAAGATTAAGGTGTAAATTGAAGTATTGTAATTATCACCGACATTAATTTCTTTTGTTATTACTACTTTTAATTTGTTAATTTAAATTATTATTTTACTGCTTTTAAATGTAACATTACATAACAACATATCTCCCATAGAGCACCTCTCGACACAATTAATTTAGATTTAATATAACTTAAAAAATTATTTTTATAAAATTTAATTTATTACTAAAGTTATGAGAATTTTAAGCAATTTAAATTTAAAATTTATAACAACTCTTACCAATTTAAATTATAATTTTCTCTCTTTAAAGATGAGGATAAAGAATTGTAACATAAGGCTTCATGTAAAGTTACTTGTAGTTGGGGATTTGCTCTATTGGAAGTTCTCCCTTAAAGAGACAAGTGAATTTTTTTCATAATAAAGATATAACATTTTGATGTTATTTTGGTTCTTTATTTCCTATTGTACTGGTTTAAATTAACTCTTTATATGAATTAAATAATAAAAAAATTATAATATATTAGATTTAAACTTTTGACAAGTAATACATTTGATGGTTTCTTAATGAAAAACTCAAAAAATATTATTTTTTCCACATATCACGATATAGTCACTAAAATTCATATTTTTCACATTTCTCCTAGGTAATATTACATCATGTTCACAATGGTAAATACATGTTTACTTTAACTAATTTAGTTATAAATACATACAAAATAGATATTTATTTCACATAATCTAAATAGGAAACAAAAATGTGTCACCAAGTCTATTTGAAAGTTAAAGAAATATATTTTAATCACCATCACAAATCTAGTGCGCTTGATATGTTCCTTTCGCACCAATGCAATCGTATTTATCAGACGCACAATGAAAATAAAATTTAAACATATAGTTATAGCTTGGTGCATTCAATAACGCGAATGTTCTGTATCGATGCTAGAATTTTATACATGCACATTGGTGTATAAGTGTGATGCATTGCTATGAAAAATTTAAATTTGTGAACCGACAATGGTGCGCCATAGGTATTTGTACACCGTTTCTAGTGCGGTTGTGTTTTACAGCGCACCGGATCTGGTTCATGACTGTGTTTTGGACACACCAGTGTTTTTTTTAATTGAAAGTTATGTTTCCATATTAATATACATTTTTCATTTAATTAAAAAAATGTATTTTATGTTTGAGGTTGATGTCTTTTATATGTCAATCATGTAGCAGAGACATCAATAGAGGGAGAAGCAGCATGAGCAGGAGAAAATGACAGACCCATACAATATGGTTCGAACATGTAAAAAAAATTGTGAATCTTACCAATTATATTATAAAATGACAACAAGATGAATACAAAAAATAATATAACTAACTAAATAATGAAAACAAAAATATACAACAATAGTATAAATGATGAAATAAGATAAGTACATATCACTCTCCATTGTCATCACCCTAATTATCTTCCTTGCTTGGCATGCTAACATTATTTCTCTCAAAAATATGTTTTGATCTAGGGTCATGTCTTAATACGAACCAACAATTCCTATCCAACACATCTGGGTAAAAAAGAACTTGTTTGTAGTGTTTTTGGAAAACATAAGGCTCCCTAGCTTCATGCCATATCTTTCTAGAGTTTATAGATATCATCACACTATTGCAATCTTCCTTTACATTTTTCTGATCAAAGGTGTCCCACCACTTGAACCTAAAAATGACACATTGGAACGAAGAGAAGTCCATTCGAATGATCTCTTGTATCTTTCCAACGAAACCTAATGTCCCTTGCATTAGGTTTTGATCGTGGTGGCTAGCATGACTAGATTGGTCAAACTCGACTTCCACTCCACGTTCTTGTGTCATGCATCCATCATCGACATCCTTCGTGCGAAAATGATTTAACTCTAACATAAAGTAAAGTAGGCAGAGTACTAAAAAAGGTCTAAGTCACCCCCATGCCATTCTAATATAAGAAAAATACTGAGTGTAACCCAAATTAATTTGGTCTCTACAGCCCTTGTAAAGGCACTGGCTTTGCTTTGGGCAGGGCAGAAAGCAGCGTAGAGGCTGGAAGGATATAGAGTGAGAACCTGATGCTTTATGTGACTTTACTTGAATTTACCAGACGTGACCTGACATACTTCACCAGACCTTACCATGCCCACATTGATGGGAAAAAATGCACTGACAAAAAAAGTGAAAAAATCCCAATGTCATGTGTCTAATAACCCAAACATAATTAAAAATATAAAATATATATAGAAGTTACAATTCAAAGGTACAGTATGAAGTAAAACTGTACAGATAGAGAATATAATTACCGAGTTTCTACGCCCAATCCCGATGTTTAGCGCATCATATTTAGCACGCGGGTAATGACCAAATGCATCGCGGGTATGTATACATTTAATTATTTTTATTATTAATATTTTCTAAAATATTAAATATCAAATCCATATTAAACGTTGAAAATTTTACAGATATCCCTAATGGATTGAATTAGAAAGAAAATATTAATGGAATAAGAATTCTCTCAATATTTCTCACTAAAGTGAAGAAATAAGAAAAATTTCAATTTAAATTACTTTACTTTTCTCTATATAAAGCATCAATAAAATTATATTATTTAATATGGACATTGAAATATTTTTCTTATGGTTGTGAGTAAAATATTTTTTGTTATAAATATATTTTTGTCTTAAATATAAAATGTAAATGGAACATAGAATGAATTACAAAATATAATATCAATAATACTATTTCTTGTCATATGAAAAAATTACATTTCTTCCTTGTAGTAAAAAGTAAATTATAATTTTTTGCTTTTAGTTACTTTATATCTCTATATAAAGTTATATAAGATTAAGGTGTCAATTGAAATATTGTAATTATCACCGACATTAATTTCTTGTGTTATCACTATTTTTAATTTGTTAATTTAAATTATTATTTTACTATTTTTTAATGTAACATTACGTAACAACATCTCTCTCATAGAGCATCTCTTGATGCAATTAATTTATATTTTAAAAAAAAATTATTTTTATAAAATATAATTTATTACTAAAGTTATGAGATTTTAAAGCAATTTAAATTTAAAATTTATAACAACTCTTACCAATTTAAATTACAAATTTCTCTCTCTAAATATGAGGATAAAGAAATGTAACATAAGGCTTCATGTAAAGTTACTTGTAGTTGGGGATTTGCTCTATTGAAAGTTCTCCCTTAAAGAGGCTAGTGAATTTTTTTCGTAATAAAGATACAACATTTTGATGTTATTTTGGTTCTTTATTTCCTATTGTATTGGTTTAAATGAACATTTTTTAATAATATGAGTTAAATAATACAAAAATGATAATATATTAGATTTAAACTTTTGACTAGTAATACATTTGATTGTTTCTTAATTGAAAACTCAAAAAATATTATTTTTCCCACATTCTTATCACGATATAGTCACTAAAATTCATGTTTTTCAGATTTTTCCTAGCTAATATTACATCATGTTCACAATGATAAAGACATTTCTACTTTAAATAATTTAGTTATAAATACATACAAAATAGATATTTATTTCACATAATCTAAATAGGAAACGAAAATGCATCACCAAGTCTATTTGAAAGTCAAACAAATGTCTTTTAATCACCATCACAAATCCGTTTCGCTTGATATGTTCCTCTCGCACCAATGCAATCGTATTTATCAAACACACAAAGAAAATAATATTTAAACATATAGTTATAACTTGGTGCGTTCGATAACATGAACGTTATGTACTGATGCTAAAATGTTATACATGCGCACTGGTGCATAAGTGAGATGCACCACTACGGAAATTTAAATTTTTGAACCAAAAACAATGCATCATAGGTATTTGTGCACCGATTCTGGTGCGGTTGTGTTTTTATAGCGCACTGGAGCCGATGCATGACTGTGTTTTGGACGCACTGGTGTTTTTTTTAATTGAAAGTTATGTTTCCATATTAATATACATTTTTCATTTAATAAAAAAAATTGTATTTTATCTATGAGGTTGATGTATTTTATATGTCAATCATGTAGCAGAGACATCAATAGAGGGAGAAGCAGCATGAGCAGGAGAAAATGGTAGACCCATACAATATGGTTCGAACATGTAAAAACATTTGTGAATCTTAACAATTATATTATAAAATGACAACAAGATGAATAAAAAATTAATATAATTAATGAAATAATGAAAACAAAACATACAACAATATTATAAATGATGAAATAAGATAAGTACATATCACTCTCCATTGTCATCACCCTAATTATCTTCCTCGCTTGGCATAATAACATTATTACTCTCAAAAATATGTTTTGATCTAAGGTCATGTCTTAATACGAACCAACAATTCCTATCCAACACATCTGGGTAAAAAATAACTTGTTTGTAGTGTTTTGGGAAAACACAAGGTTCCCTAGCTTCATGCCAAATCTTTCTATAGTTTATAGATATCATCCCACTATCATGATCTTCCTTTACATTATTTTTATCAAAGGTGTCCCACCACTTGAACCTAAAAATGACACGTTGGAATGAAGAGAAGTCCACTTGAATGATCTCTTGTATCTTTACAACATAACCTAATGTCCCCTACATTAGGTTTTGATTGTGGTGGCTAGCATGACTAGATTGGTAGAAATCGACTTCCACTCCACAGTCTTGTGTCAAGCATCCATCATTGACATCATTCGTGCGAAAATTATGTCCATATGCCCACATAAAAGGGAACAAACGCACCTACAAAAAAAGTGAAAAAATCACAGTGTCATGTGTCTAATAACCCAAACATAATTAAAAATATAAAAAATATATAGAAGTTACAATTCAATGGTTCAGTATGAAGTAAAACTGTACAGAAAGAGAATATAATTATGGAGTTTCTATGCCCAATCCCTATGTTTAGCGCATCCTCTTTAGCACATGGGTAATGACCAGATGCATCATATTTCTCTCTGATTTGATTAGCAACCCAACTATTAGGGCATGTCATTGGGATATTTTGTTTTGAATGATTAGGATAAGACACGCTTCTACCATTCAACCATTTGAATTATTTCTTGTCACTATCCCATTTCCTCTTATTTTCGTACAATGCGACTCACGGTTGTGTCGCTTCCATATTGTAAAGAATGAATTTGTTGATGATTTCAATTTTTGAATTCGCTGATGAAATCAAACCAACATATATATATATATATATATATATATATATATATATATATATATATATATATATATATATATATATATATATATATAGTACGCATGAGATCAAAATATGCATTAATATGAAGTTCAGTGTGAATGGTTATTGTGTAGTAATTTGACAAATGATAAGCCTGCACTTACTCTTTATCATGCGCCTCTTTCCATTCATTTCAAGAATCACCCATTCTCTTTTCCCTTCATCCCTTTATTCATCCCAAATCACCGCACATGGTTTGTTTTCGGTATGCTTGATGTACTCACTGACATAATAGAAAGTCTCATATGATATATACCCGTCTACCATAGACCCCTCGGGTATTTCCCTTTGTCGAACAAAAGCTTTCAATTTCTTTATGTACCTCTCTAAGAAGAACATCCAACAATAATAAACGACCCCAACCAATTCAACCTCATCTACTAGGTGAACTAGAATATGAACCTGCATGTCTATGAAACTCGTCGGTAGTTCCTTCTCAAACATACAAACAATCTTAGCTTTCTCTTGTCGCAACTATGGAATGCTAGCCATATGAATCTCTTTTGATGTGATCCAACATACAAATGCAAATAATTTAGATATGACACATCATAGATCTTGGGGGACGTCATGGTTCACACAACCACACATGAGCAAAGGATAATGACACTACACATTAAATAATACATTATAAAAAAATTAATTATAAAATATCCCACTACATAAAAGTAAAAAAATAAGAAAATCATGTTTTTGACATACTTACTCTTTGAAGGCTCAAATGGTCACGCGACTTCAACCCCGAAAAACGGTCTTCCATAGTGAAGCAACATCGTAGTGAAGACCCATATGAAGAAGGCACCCTCACACTCATTATAGCTTCCTTTGCCAAAGAAAGATCATCTTTTTTTTAAATCCATGGGACATCACCTTCTTTGAAAGACCAAGAGGGACCAACCTCTCATCTAGTTTCTTGTCTTGACCAATGTTTATTTTTAGTTTTTGAGGAAATAAGATCTCTCTTAATCGACAATGTGTCACTTTAGTTCAATTATATGTGCTTCCATAAAGAATATGAAACGTTTTTAAATATATTTATGGGATCTAGTAAGTGGGAAATATTAATATGCTCCCAATATGGGATCTCATAAAAGGAAAATTTCATTTTCATCCTAATGGGAAATTTATCAACATAGGTGTCAAAGAATTTTGGATCATCAAACATAGGCTCCCCATTTGAATCGAACATTTCTGAAAGCTCCTTCTCCTTCTCTCTCTCATACACTCTAAGCCATTTAGTTGGTGTCATTATTGCAAGCCTTTGGGTTCTATTTGGTTTACTATTGAAAGTGGATTGTGCTTTTTTGTAAGGGTTTTATTTTGGGAGGAATACCTTGGAGTAGTCATACACTAGCTTTCGTAGGTGGTCAAATCACCTATCCTTCAGAGAAGGTCTGCAACATTTACATCCACGATACCCTTTTGTTATAAGACCTACGAAATTATTGTATATAGGACAACACGTTAGTGACCATGAACATATGAACAATTGTAGAGATAAATTAATATGTGAAAAAATATTGTTACTAAACAAATCAATAAGAATGTAATTTACCAGAGAAAAATTCTAAGCCTGGATAATCATGTATGGTGTAAGCACATTGTAACACCATCCTTCCACATTTACCCAAGTTACCAGTGTATCGAGGTAAACATGTCATGAAGAGTTACTATGATAGGATTCAACATTAAGGAAGTGGAACTAACTAACCAACACTTTATAGACCTCCCTGAGGTGCTATAGGACACCCATAAGCTAATCCACCACTCTAGGTGCCCAACCCCTAAGGTAACCTAGCCTTTCAATGGATTAAACCCCCAGTCACTCCCATAAAAAGGAATGGATGCGACTAGAACCCTACATTCACTCCCATAATTCCTACAAGGGAGAGACTCCAGTATTTTTCATCCAGTTATGTACCAAAGACTACGAGATTTAAGCCACTTTTTCAGGTCTAGTCTCCAAACCACTTCCCGAAACTTTATGAGACTTTATGAGACAATAAATGACACCAATACAAAGCGTCTAACATAAAACTTGATCAAGGAATTGACCTAACCAATCCCAACCATGGCATTCATTTCGTCAAACATGTCACAAATATGCATTATACAGGTTAAAATAACAAATCTGAGCATAGAGGTCTCATAATTATTTGAGTATCACTAGGAAGCATTGACACCTTATCAAATTAGCTGCATTATCATCTATTAGGTCATATTTTCATTATTCCTTCATTTATAAATCAAAACATGATGAGATCCATACATAATTATTGTCATAAAACATACTCATATCCAACATAAAAACAACAAAAGTGACAAGGATATAACAACGATAAAATCCACATATAAACCAATACAATTGCACATAAAATATCAAGGAGAAGAAAATCTTATTAATGAATGATTAGGCCAACCAATTTCAAGACTTCCACGTTCCACCTGACCATAGAATGGTCGAACCAAATCTCTCTTCAACCAATCACCCCCGTGCCATATTCCAAACATGAATGTGGGACTCATAACCAAAATAAAATAGGGCTTACCGAGGCTAAACCACCTCACCCTCATAAATATAACCAAGCTTTACTACAATCCCCACCGGATCACTAGGCCATAAAAAAGCATGGATGCCACCATATTTCTCCACATACACTATGAGAAATTTTCTTGTCTCCTAGTCTCTGGGATTTACCACAATAAACAGTCCAATCTACGGATCACTAGGCCATAATCGGGACACCACCCTCCAGGTTTTATCGTAGATCCCACCATTCACTGACAAGGATTCATAGGCCTGATCAAGGGCAACCAATTCTAGGATTTACTTTATATCCTGCCATTCATCAGTCAAGGATTCTTAGGCCCACTGAGGCGCACAATACCTGCATTTATTGCAACCCACAATCTAGTTCAGGGGTTACTAGGCCAGTGGCTTTACCGTAATCCACAGTCCAGTTCAGGGATCACTAGGCCATTTTTCTTTCATTTAGAGATTCACCTCACTCAGTTTCGAATCCATTTGAAAATCAAGCTAAAAAAAAACATGAGAAACCCATCGCACTATGGATATCTGGAAATGTAAATCTAAGACTAAAGAACACTATCACACCTAGAAAAACCCATGCCAATGACAACAAGAGAACCAAGACACACATGCATAACCATGCATGCAAAATCTAGCAAGGAAATCACACATGCAAATCAACACCTGCAAGTAAACCCACTATATTTGCTTACTCCCGCTCTTCCTTGCTTGATATTTTATTCCTCTTTGCCTTCTTTTCCTTTCTTGATCCAATGATGAAGTGCTCCAAGGAAACTCTTAAGGTCCAAGAGTGTGAGATAGAGAGAGAATAGAGAGAGGGCTCCAAAACTGAACTGAAAAAATATACCAACTGATCCTGAGAAGCATTTTTATCAATGATGCCTCTATTTTCTTCATTTTCCTCCTCATATGCAACCTGTGACCTTTCACCTTTTTTTATCCTAATTTCAATTATTTCCTAAATAAATTCAATTAAATGCCACTTTGGCTTTCCAAAGCCTTTTCCTTTTCCTTTAGCCATAATTAACTCAAATAAACACCCACTAGGATGTTTTTCCCAACATTCATCTTGGAATACGTGTCCCATGACCTTGGTCTTATATATATTTTTTACATGGATTTTTAACTAGGGATATTACAGAACCCCCCCCCTTGGGGGAACACCATCCTCGATGTTCAATGACACCTACAACCAACAAGATAGCTGAAAGAAAAACATACTGCCCATGGAGCTTTATAACACAACTCATTGCAATGTTTACAATGACCACCTACCAAAAACATGAAAATCACATTGTTTACTGGAGCTTTATAACACAACTCGTTACATTATTTATAGTAAAAACCACAATTTCTTAACCAGAAAATAACCATATTGTTTATGGAGCTTTATAAATCTAGATTGATATAGTATGTGCAATAATATACACATATACACATATGCACATTTACTCAACCAACAAATATAAGGATACGATGTCTACATCTGCAACAAGGGAATATAGAGGCTCACACCTCCACCATCAAAAGTAATACCAAGATTCACCTCCTTCCCAGGAAGTCTAGAATCCACTGCCAGAGTCAAACCTACATCCAATGTCCAATGCTACAATCCCGCGCCACTTTTCCTCTTAGTGAACAATTACCAACTCATTGTTATAGGCCACACTCCCAATATGCATATGATTCCATCTAGAAATGCTAATCACCAAAAAAAAAATCTATTCCTCGGAATTCCATTCTCTGCTATACAATCCCTTGGGAAATCTGGTCATCCCCTTCTATGCATTCACTCACCTTCCAAGTTCCTTGACATCCACTATCTCGAGAAATCCATCCCTTGGCAAGGCTTCCTCACATTGGAATATACAAAAACCAAGGAATATACCTTCCTTAACCATCATACTGGTCATAGTATGCTCATGGAAATCAATGAACACTATTGGGTACCAATGTCCTACAATGGCCCTGCTCCTGAAGTTCTTTACCAGCGTACCGTTGCCTGTTTCAATTTATTTTCAGTGCTGCTACTAATTATTGAAGTCAATTTCAAGCACCCAATTGGGCATTCCATGTTTTCCTGTACCAAGCACATAATTGCCATTAGATTCAAAATAAATTGAAATAAATTCACATCATACCTCATTGGTAGTTTGTCAAAAAGGTACACTTGCAATTTTGTTCACTTCCTATCACAACAAGTCAAACTAGTTGTTTTATCAAATCATCATGTATAAAAATATCGCATCCAGTTAGCTTGAAACACAACCATCATAATGAAAATAATAGATCACATATAATCATCATAAACCAGAATCATAGATCACATGCACAATTAAAACTGAAATAAAATACTGATACTTATCCTTTAATCGATCTTTTATGTATGCACATTGGATCGGTTGCCACACTCGAAAAATACCCAGTGCCTTCTCTTCAATAACATACACATACATACAATGTACATAACACACACTCATCCACACATGATATACAACACCATATAGTACACACACATACACATGACACACAACAAATACACCTATATCCAGCATATTACACAACACATACACTTGAATATGGTGTATGACACAACACATACACCTACACCTAGTGTGCGACACAACACAATACATACACCTACACCCAGTTTATGACACAACAAAATAAAAATGTCATGATGCAACGTCTATGAAATGCACATACACAATGCCACACTTAAACAAAACAACATGTACAACATGCACATAATACCGCATGTGCACAACACAACATGTACAACATGCACACACTACCACATGTACAACAATACCATATGTAGAACATGTACATAGTACCACTTGTACATAAGACCACCTGCCCAACATGTACACAACCCCACCTACACAATGTGTACACAACACCATATGCATGAAAACACCTCATGTACACAACACCACATTCATGACATGTACACAACACCACCTACACACAACACCCATGTACAACATGTACATTGATGATCTCCATCATTAGACATATTTGGAGGGGTTAATAGTCACCTTTTTGCCTTCTTAGATCTCTTTTTCTTGCATTTTTATTATTATTTGGTTTTATGATGCTAGTATAGGTGGTGATTAAGGCTAACATACTCTGAGTGCCTAATATGAGGCTGAGTGCATAAAATCATGAATTATTAGGAATTTTCATAAGGATTTTATCATAAATACTTGGAGTTAAGTGGACTCAACCACCCCAAATATTCTCTCCAGCAATTTGAGTCCAAAGGCAGCCAAGAAACTCAAAGAAGAGTGCACCCAATCCTTGTTCACTCGGAGTCAAGTAGAATCAACGATCATTTTATAGGGAGCTATTGGTAGCTGCCCAGTAGAATAAATAGAGCAGTGCTAGAGCTAGGAAGAGTTATTCTATTCTAGTCTTGATAACATTCAGAACTATTGTTGTGAGCTATTGAGATTTTTGTTTTATTCAGGGATCAAACTTTCAGAGATGTATGCAGTTATTCTTTTATGAAATGAGCAGAATGGTTTCATTCAACTGATTTAAGTTTCAGAGGGCTAGGCTCGTGGGTTAGGGCCCAATCCATGTGCCTTAGCTTCTTTTTTGTTACTATTTTCTTTCCTTTCTGTCATTCAACTAGTTTTTCTTCTGCCATTTAAGTTAGATTTGCTTCTGATAAGTTTCATTGTTGTTTAGTTTTTGTGCTGTTGTAGTTTTTAATTGTGTATGCGTAGTAAATAGAGGAAAAAATCCAAAAACTGTGGTCAAGTCCCCCCTCTCATCTCTGTCAATATAGTTAGAGAAGGGTAGACCTTCCCACAGGCCAAAATTTATTTCTGTTTGAGTTTTGGGAAGAAATTGTATTACCAAGGCCAAGCCTTTCTTTCACTGTTTTATCACGCATTTCTATCTGTTTCCTATGAATAATCCATAGGTGTGTTTCATTTCTGAGCACTACTCTTATGCCTCCATTTTCCTCCTTTCCTTCTCACCTTAACGCTATACTTACCATTTTTCCTAACACACTTAAGCCCTTCAAGCCTTACTTCTTTGTTTTTCTCCATTCACGACTGCCTTACCTTTTTATGAAAAACACGTGAAAAACCATTAAAAACCACCAAAAACCCAACCTCTACCATTTCTCCTTGAGTCTCCCACCACCGTACATCGCACTTCACATATCGCAACATCTGGCGTTTACCTTTAACACTTACCGCTCGTTCCTTGCGATTGCGATATTGCGAAATCGCAAATCGTACTTCGCAGTGTTTACCTTTTACCTTTAACACTTACCGCTAGTTCTTTGCGAGTGCGATATTACGAAATCGCAAATCACACTTCGCACCATGTACCTTTTCTCTCTTAACACTTACCACTGGTCCTTGTGATTGCGATATTGTGAAATTGCACCCTGCCATCGGTACCACCGCCATGTCGCCCATCGTAAAATTGCACTTCACACATTTTAGCTTTTACCCTTAACACTCACCGCTCGATTCTTGTGATTGCGATATTGCGAAATCACAAATCGCAAAATTTAAATTTTTTCATAACACTTACCGCTCATCCGCCGATGTGATAACTCTGCCACGTCACTCGTCGCAGAACTTACCACATCGTAGATCGCAACCTGCAACCTTTACCGCATCGCAAATTGCACTTCACACATTTTAGTTCATTCCTGTTGATCTTTACCACTATCCATATAAACTTGTGATATTGCGATTCACGACCCGCCACGTCACTTCACACTTCGTACAACTTAGTTCATTCTTTTTAATCCTTACCTCTGTCCCTTTAAACTTGAAAAGTTGCGATTGCAACATCACACCTCGCAAATTTTGTCCTCCATCGCACTCCGCCATCAAATTTTTGAGTTATGTCCACTCCAAAGTCATTTCTCACGCGATCATATATTTTTATAAGGGTTTAACCCCCTATTTCCGCTTCAAGACCTCGTTTCATATGTTAAACCCCCCATTAGCCTCTTTTAGCCCTTTTCTTCCCTCCAAGCTGAAAATCAACTCTTTTTAATTAGAATTAAGTCATGGATAACCTATTTGCATGGATAGAAGCATGGTAGGATAAGTAGAGTGCATTTAGTTGTTTGGCCAAGTTAAGTGTGGTTTAGAATTAGTTTCCTTTTTTCTATTTTTTTTCTTCGAATTAAATTAGTTTCATTCTTGTCATTTCATTTTAGCAATTTAATTTAGTTTTTTACATTCATTGCCTTCTTGCACATTAAATTAGTTCCATTTATGTCATTTCCTTTTCAAAATTTAGCCTAATTTCATTGAAGTGTGACAGACTTCATTGAGAACCCCTAGAAGTAGCACCCTTTGGTAAAGCAGAAGAGGATGACATGAACATAATGCATCTGTTGTGTCTATAGCACTGTCACCTCAAAGTTTGTACGAACCCTAGGTTGATAAAGTAAAGTAGGGAAGCCCTTGGGAGTTGCAGCACTCTTGGTGCAATACCAGAGCTCACCACTTTTTGGCGTCGTTGTTGGGGAGGTGTCTAGAAGACGTTTTGATTTTGTTTTTAGAATTCTTTTCTTCTTTCCTTTATTTTCATGTCATTTCAAAAATATTGAAAAAATACAAAAATATCTGATTTTCATGCCTCGTAGGACTAGGAATACTCAAAGACAAATCTTACCTAAAACCCCCACATCACCTCCTGGCCACCCTTCACTCTTCTTCAGTGGCAGTGAGATTGAAATCCCTATAGGAGAGCCTTCTAAATATTTAGAGGATCCTATTGGGGAAGAAAAAGAAGACCTTGTTTCAACTGAGGGACCTACTTCACCTATCTTAACCATGGCTGGGATCCATAGAGCCTTTCCCATAAGAGAGGCAGATGGGGAAACTAAGATGAAAAACATTAGCCCCTCAGCTCTTCCACACTTCCATGGACTTACCTCTGAGGACCCTGACACATTCATGTTTAAATTTTATGTTGTTTGTAGGACTTATGACTACACCTCTGAGGATCAGAAGTTGAAGCTATTCCCATCCACCCTCAAGGTTGCAGCCTTGCACTGGTTCATGGGTCTGCCCGGGGATAACATCACTACCTAGGCACAAATGGAAGAGACCTTCAACAACAAGTACAAATACTACTGTAAGTAAGGAAACTAAGGATGAGATATTTAGGATGACTCTAGGGCCTCATGAATCCCTAGAGGATTATGAAGAGAGGTTTCAATTGAACTATAAGAGAGCCAACTGTACTCTTGATCCTGACTCACTTAAACTTGTACTTATTCGAGGGATCGATGAAGAGATGATAGAAACTTTGAATATCTTATCAGGAGGGGATATCTACCAACAACCCTATGAAACAATCAAAACTATCTTTCGGAAAAATTCTAGGGCATTTAAGAAGAAGGGTAGAGCTAGCCAAAGTACATCCAATATCCCTTCCTCTTCCACCTTCATAAAACACGAGATTGTTTAACCCTTAGTTAAACTGAGAGGGGAGGGGGTGAATCAGTTTAATACATTTATGGACTTTTAAAACTTTATTTTAAAATTATTTACACCTTCATTTCATGATCAACTTAATGTATAATGAAAAATCAATCTTAATATGCGACCAAAAAGTATTAAGAAAATTAAATACAGAACATCAACACATAATCATCATGCATATAGACAACAAATATAAGTGGAAACCCATAAGGGAGAAAACCACATCTTATTATTGTTGTGATGCAAAGGAAAGCTCCAACTCCCTCTCACCACTGATTTTCTGTAGGCTCCAACCTACAGGAGGTTACTACCTCAAATTATGCAAGCTACAACTTACAAGGAAGCTCTAACTCCCATCTATTTTCTGCAGGCTACAACCCACAAGTGGCTCCTACCTCAACCACCTACAACTTACAAGGAAGCTCCAACTCCCATCTATTTTCTGCAGGCTACAACCCATAAGTGGCTCCTACCTCAACCATGTTGAGAATGCAGCAAGATGATGGAGCTTAGTGAAATGAAGTCGCCTTCACTAAGTGGGCCCGCAGGCAAATTCTGGCGCAAAGTCTATTTTTAGACTATGTCTATTTTTAGACATATGGAGCATGGTCCAGGGATTGCAATATGTTATTCTTGGAGTATTGGTCATGTTGGTAAAAATAGATGGGACTCTATTTTTTGGACCTATAGGTCGAAGTCTATTTTTAGACTGCCTCTCCTTAAAATAGGGAAGTCAAATATTATTTACCCTTAATAATATTTGGACTATAAACTTCAGTTTACTCTCTTGGAGCACTTCAGTTCGAGCTATAGAAGTGGCTCATGCATCTGACAGAGGAATTACGCTATTCCCAAGGGTTTGATGACACATGCATGGTTGACTTCAGTTAGGACTTCAGTGGCAGAAGTTTGGTGGAGTTAATGAGACAGATAGTGGAGTTGTGTTCTGTTTATTTTAGTTGAACTAGTTGAGATTAGTTTAACTAGCTAATCAATTAGTTATGAGTGGAGTGAATTAAATATTATTTAATTCATTAATTAGTAACTCATTATTAAACTCAAGAACACATCAGTTCACTACAGTGCATGATCAGTTCAGTGGAGACCAGTGAAAGAGGTAGATGAAAGGGTGGAGTTAGCTATCAGTGGCGACATCAGTTGTGCATGAGATTTGCACCATACTTGGAGGAATTTCCCATGATGATTGCGCTGTCAAGCCAAGGAGATTCGAACCTTGGATCTCTATTTAGACAGGCCATGATTGCGCAATAGAGGCAAGCAATTAGTGGATGTGTTTTGAACCCGTGACTTGTTCAAAACCAAGCTAGTTTGTATGTAACTTCATGAGATAGTACTGAGTACTTGTGAGGAGTATTGTACTGAGTTTGTTACATGTTTTCTCCATTATAATATACACAATAGCTGCGGGGTTTTCAGCTATAAGCTTTCCCCATACATACTGTGTTAATGTGTATGATGATTTGATGTGTTATCGCTTGATTTTATTTTCGCATGTTTGATGATCTGAGTGGAAGAGATTATGTGTTGCATATAAATTCGAATTGTATGTGATCAGGATAGTCTCGGTGGATAATTAATCATTATTCAGCAAATTTCTACATGGTATCGGAGCTATTGAAGCTTAGATTGATCATCACAGTGATTACAAACTTATTTCGGTAGACAGAGTCTGCATGCGGGCCAGGTAGCCTCCGGATTCATCTTTCTTCGGAAAATGAAAGGTCTGGTAAATGCCCCTTGCAGTCAATCTCTGTGCTAGAAATAATTTGTTCTCACAGATCTAGAGCGGCTGAGCTTTGAGGTGGAATTCGAAATTTTGCAGCAGTTTTGTTTTCTTGGTGCCAGTGTTGAAAATGTCTTTCAGCGGTTTGCGACTCGAATATGCTCTTGAAGGCAGTTCAAATTATGTTGCATGGAAGGATCGCATGGAGGCAGTATTAGAAGATAATGGTCTTAAGGAGTTCGTAGATACGGATGTCCAAAAGCCCACTGATCCTGCTGAAGTCGATGCATGGCAAAAGAAGATGGCGAAGTGTCGAAGGATCCTGTTGGAGGGCGTCAAGGATCATATTGTATCCAGCCTGCATGGAAAGGCTACTCCATATTTAATGTGGAAAGCTTTGGCAGATCTATTCCAGAGTAAGAGCGACCAAAGGAAGCTGGCGCTCAAAGATAAGCTCAGGAACATCAAGATGGAGAAGGGCGACAGTATCGCCAAATACCTCACGAAATTCACTCAATGCAGAGATGAGCTGGGAAGTGTGGGGGTTACTGTCGATGAAGAGGACATGGTCGACCTGGCTCTCCTTGGTCTTCCGAAGGCTTGGCACTCATATCAAGATAGTGTCAATGGTTGGGAGAAGCTGCCGGGATGGGAGCGCCTTTGGGCGGATCTCATGCAGGAGGAGATAAGGAGGACTACTCGAGATGGATCTTCATCAAAGGGAGCTGATGAAGAAAACTGCACTTTGGTGGCCAAAGCAAAGAAGGGGAAGGGTAAGAAAACCTCTCATTCTGGTGCAAAGGGCAAGAAGCAGGATATGGCGAAAGTGAAGTGTTTTCATTGCCATGATCACGGACATTATGCTACCAATTGTCCAAAGAAGAAGAAGAACAAGCAAGCGGGAAGATCTGCAGATGGAGAAGCTTTGGCTTCACAGTTCGAGCTTGAATTTTCACTGATCACATGCTTGGTTTCAAGTGTGATGGGATTGGTGTGGTTCTTGGACAACGGTGCGTCATTTCATATGACGGGAGATCGGGAGTTGTTCTCAGATCTGGAGGACAAAGATTTGGGTGTGCACATCGAGATGGGCGATGATGGTAGATACAGTGCGACTGGTATCGGTACCATATCCTTTCAGAGGGAGTCTGGTAAGCCCCTTGTATTGAAGGATGTCTTGCATGTACCTGGATTGAAGAAGAACTTGATCTCTGTGGCGATGTTGGAGGATAAGGGGTATGATGTGGTCTTTAGCGAAGGAAAAGGCTTCTGCGCGATCGAGACTCTTTGGAGAGACCCGAAGAATGGGTTCGAACCAAGAACCTTTGCTCAGTTGGGGTAGATGGGCACTGCCGGCAATGGCATGCAAGGCGGGAGAAGTGGTGAGCCGGGATGATGAGGGCGAACTGTGGCACAGGAGATTGGGCCACCTTCACCCTGGAGCTTTGAAGATTCTGCAGCAGATTTCTACTGGGCTTCCTAAGGGCACTCTTGCGCAGTCAGATCAGTGCAAGGGGTGTACTTTAGGGAAGTATGTGAAAGCCACCTTCCACGAGAAGGATAGTCGCGCCACGACGATCCTTGAGAGAGTTCACACAGACGTGTGTGGTCCTTTCTCAGTTGCTTCGACAGCAAAGCACAGGTATTATGTGATCTTTGGTGATGATTTCTCTCGAAAGTGCTGGATCTTCTTCATGCAGAAGAAGAGCGATACATTCGCGAAGTTCTGTGAGTTTAAAGCACTGGTCGAGAAGGAGTCGGGGAAGAAGGTGATTGCTCTAAGGAGTGATAAGGGTGGTGAATTCATCTCGGCTGAATTCAAGGAGTTCTGCAGCGCAGAAGGGATTCGGAGAGAGCTCATCGCACCCCATAACTCACAGCAGAACGGGGTGGCTGAGCGGAAGAACAGAACGATCGTGGGTGCTGCACGGGCGATGTTGCATGATCAGGGCCTACCCCTTCACTTGTGGGCTGAGGCATGCAATACAGCAGTGTATGTGCAGAACCGTTGTCCTCACAAGGTTCTTGGCCTGAGTACACCAGAGGAGGCTTATTCTGGCAAGAGGCCTGATATTTCCCATTTGCGGATTTTTGGTTCTCCTGTCTACATGCATGTGACGAAGGATGCGAGAAGGAAGCTGGATCCAACTGCTGAGGTTGGAATATTTGTGGGGTACACTGATACACCTCACAACTATCGGGTGTATTTGTTAGACAGTCGAAAGACTGTTGTGCGACGGGATATAAAATTTCAGGAGGAGAAAGCCATGCAGTGTTCGCTTGAGAGGGAGCTACACTTGCATGCAGATGAGGAGCTGTTAGTTCCTAAGGAGGAGCTTCCGGATGTGGGTCAGCCACAAGAGGAGGTTCAGGAGGTGGAAGAAACCACCCAGGCAGCGCCAACCATCAGAAGGCGCATGCGCACTACAGAAGCTGAGCGACTGGCTCGGGATGCAGAGAAGGTTGTAGGACCACCTACAGCACAGCGCAGACAGAGACAGTCACCGGATCGGTACACTGGATACATGGCTCTTGTGAGTCAATGTGTTGTGACAGAGCCATCCTCTTTTAAGGAAGCTGTGGAGGAACCCGCATGGGTTGATGCCATGATCGAAGAATATGATTCGATCGTCAGGAACAGTGCATGGGAGATTGTCCCAAGACCGGAGGGGAAATCAGTGGTGGGTTCGCGATGGATCTACAAAGTGAAGCAGGCGGCTGACGGGAGTGTGGAGAAGTACAAGGCGAGATTTGTCGCCGTGGCTTCTCACAGATCGAGGGGATCGATTATGAGGAGACCTTTGCACCTGTCGCAAGGTACTCTTCCATACGGACGATCCTTGCTCTCTCAGCGCAGATGGGGTGGCACATTCATCGGATGGATGTGAAGACTGCGTTCCTCAATGGAGTCATTGAGGAGGAGGTGTACATAGAGCAGCCTGAAGGTTTCGAGATCTTCAGCAGTGAGTCGCATGTGTGCCGACTCAAGAGAGCATTGTACGGGCTGAAGCAAGCACCTCGTGCTTGGTACACTCGGATAGACAGCTACTTCACCGAGCTTGGATTCTCCAAGAGTGAGGCGGATCCTAACCTGTACCAGATTGTGGTGGAGGGGAAGCTGTTGATCATCGTACTGTATGTAGATGATCTGATTTTGACTGGCGATGAGCAGTTGATACTTTCATGCAAGGAGGATCTTGCACGAGAGTTTGAGATGAAGGACTTGAGCATCCTTCATTATTTCCTGGGATTGGAGATTTGGCAGCGCAGTGGAGGATTGTTTGTTTCTCAGGGCAAGTATGCCCGGGAGATTCTGGAGAGGTTCAACATGCAAGGCTGCAAGCCTGTTGACACTCCTCTTCCTGGTGGTTGGAGGAAGGATGATGCTACTTCAGCGGAGGTAGTGGATGCCACTGTCTATCGACAGTTGGTGGGGTCGCTTATGTATCTGGTCAATACACGACCCGATATATGCTATGCAGTTAACCGGCTTTCGCAAGCTATGGTTAAGCCTACCAAGCTCTTTTGGAAGGCAGGCAAGCATGTATTGCGCTATATTAGAGGCACATCGGGATATGGTTCATGGTACAGACAGGAGGATCAGTTGAGGTGGCATGGCTTCATGGATTGGTATCATCATATCAGAGATTGTGTTCAGCGGAGAATCATGATGCTTTCATATGTTCCCATGGAGGATCAGGATGCCGACATCCTGACAAAGGCGCTCACCAGGAGCAAGTTCGAATTCCACAGAGGCAGGATAGGGGTTGCAGATAATCCATATCTTGCTGAGAGGGAGTGTTGAAAATGCAGCAAGATGATGGAGCTTAGTGAAATGAAGTCGCCTTCACTAAGTGGGCCCGTAGGCAAATTCTGGCGCAAAAATCTATTTTTAGACTATGTCTATTTTTAGACATATGGAGCATGGTCCGGGGATTGCAGTATGTTATTCTTGGAGTATTGGTCATGTTGGTAAAAATATATGGACCTCTATTTTTTGGACCTATAGGTCGAAGTCTATTTTTAGACTGCCTCTCCTTAAAATAAGGAAGTCAAATATTATTTACCCTTAATAATATTTGGACTCTAAACAGCAGTTTACTCTCTTGGAGCACTTCAGTTCGAGCCTTGGAAGTGGCTCATGCATCTGACAGAGGAATCACGTGATTCCCAAGGGTTTGATGGCACATGCATGGTTGACTTCAGTTAGGACTTCAGTGGTAGAAGTTTGGTGGGGTTAATGAGACAGCTAGTGGAGTTGTGTTCGGTTTAATTTAGTTGAACTGATTGAGATTAGTTTAACTAGCTAATCAATTAGTTATGAGTGGAGTGAATTAAATATTATTTAATTCATTAATTAGTAACTCATTATTCAACTCAAGAACACACCAGTTCACTACAGTGCATGATCAGTTCAGTGGAGACCAGTGAAAGAGGTAGATGAAAGGGTGGAGTTAGCTATCAGTGGCGACATCAGTTGTGCATGAGATTTGCACCACACTTGGAGGAATTGCCCATGATGATTGCGCTGTCAAGCCAAGGAGATTCGAACCTTGGATCTCTATTTAGACAGGCCATGATTGCGCAATAGAGGCAAGGCAATTGGCGGTGAGTTTTGAACCAGTAACCTGTTCAAAACCAAGCTAGTTTGTGTGTAACTTCATGAGAAAGTACTGAGTACTTGTGAGGAGTATTGTACTGAGTTTGTTACACGATTTCTCCATTATAATATACACAATAGCTGCGGGGTTTTCAACTATAAGCTTTCCCCATACATACTGTGTTAATGTGTATGATGATTTGATGTGTTATCGCTTGTTATATTTCCGCATGTTTGATGATCTGAGTGGAAGAGATTATGTGTTGCATATGAATTCAAATTGTATGTGATCAGGATAGTCTCGGTGGATAATTAATCATTATTCAGCAAATTTCTACAAACCAGCTACAACTGGACATATATCAAGCTACAACTCGATATGGAAGCACCAAATTCCTCACACTACAATAAAATAATATTATGATTTACCTGGATATCAACTCTGTTTTTTTTCTCCTTCTTCACTGATATCCTTCCAGCGTACAAATCTATTGTATATCAACACTGGATCTTCACAGCTTCTCTATCTGCTCTGTAGTATTCTTCCACTCTCTAACCTTTTTATGCATATTACAATAACATCATTTATAGAGATCACTTCATGGTTATTTTCCTTCTATATGGGAATATGAAGTGAACAAGCATGAATCTTGCCTTCCACCCATTCATTTCCTCACTCAACACATTCAGGATGTTACAACTATATACAATTATTACAGTATCAAATGGAGTTTTTATTTGCCTGGGAGACTTGCCTTTGCATCACAAACAATATAAAATAAACAATACAATTACAGTTACAATCAATTATTTTACTCAGCCCGTTCAATTTCGTAGCTTTGCTATGTGTTTGTCCTCTTCTGCTTGCTATCCTTTTGTCTTTTCTGTTTCCGCAGTTATGTTTCAAATGTGTTGCATAACTACCCTTTTTTCCCGACTCAAACCATGTTGTTGCACTGTTCTGCACGAGGTCGGGTCCTTTTACTTGCCCGAGCCTTTACTTGTTGTGTTCAGACTTTTTCCTTTATTACACAACCTCAACTGCATAACACTATTACCTGTGGGTTATGGCCCACATAAATCCCTTTTAACGCAGCGGAGTACCATATCGGTGTTTATTCCACATACATACCTTAGCGATCAAACAACGGAATTTCGTAACATACACAGACCATATATTCCAAACTGATGTGTAAACCCCAAACCAATGCAAATACACAGGATTTTCTTACCGGAGGGTCCCACACAATTCTGACCAATCGCAGCCAATCGCATTTCGTGAACTTCAAAACGTAACCTTAAGAGTTAAAATCTATTTCTTGCGGGATGCGATGTTGCACAGGGTTGACACGTGTCCGTCCACTTCGAATTGCAAAAATTTAAACTTCCCTTGTGATCTCCTTAATGATATCCCCTAAACGTTGAGATGTGCGATATCGCTTCCAGGCCACTGCAATCTCCGCCTTTGGCTTGTCCTGGATATGACGGTCCACGCAATCTCCCTACCAATTCAATTTGCATCGCAAAACTTTGAACTTCTCTTGCGGTCACATTAATGCTATCCCCTACACGTTGCGATGTGCGATATCACTTCTAGGCCGCTGAAATCTCCACCATTGTCTTGTCTTGGATCCGATTGTCCACGCAATGTCCCCACCGAATCACTTTGCATCGCAAACTAATAATCTTAACTTGCGAAAACTCTTAACCGACACTCCTATTTTCTGTGATGTGCGAAAACATTGCGGTTGCGACGTACTTTATCATTGTTGATCGGTGTTGGATCTACAGTCCCCATCGAGTTTGAAAATCCAATTGGTTTCGTTCTGTGTTAACACAATATACAAGTCCTATGGCCTCGCTTATGCCTACAAATCTGATTAGTCCTCTTGTTGTGCGATAAAATAAAAATGTTCAGTTGCAACAAAGATTTAAAAAAACTGATTCAAAACATGAAACACGATCAAAGCACAAAACACTCAAAGTTTGTTTGGAAATGAAGTAATGTTCTAAAACAGAGATCTCGATCAAACACAAAAAACTTGGATTTAAATTGGAAATGGAAAAATCAGAGCCAAGCCCTCAGATGGCTGGTTTTTACATTTACTTCTACTTTTCTGTTCTCTACTTCTTCTTGTCTACTACTCTTTTATGATTTCTTACTGCATTGTTGCCTGATCTTCTCTTTTGCCTTATTGATGGTTCTGGTGTTGCTTCTTTGTGCTCATTTGACATCAATGAAAATATTTCCAACAATCTCCCCCTTTGGCATTGATGGCAACACATCCACCAATACTCCAATACTTTCTCCAGGGCTTCCTCCCCCTTTCATTCTGGGAAGTGCCTTTCTTCCTCTGCTTGTTTTTCCTCCCCCTTTGACATTAATGGCAAAGGGTTGCACATTTCCTAGCGCAGTTTCTATATTTGCACTATTTCTCTCTGAGTTGTGTTTAGGCCTTCTTCTTCTGACTTTATACCTTGCTACTCTAGATTGGTGTATCAGAGTTGTTGGGAGAACACTTTGAAAATTATTGAGATTGCATGTAAGGCTTGTCACCATAGAATTTTCTATACTTATGTCCCTTACTATTTGATAGAGGTGATATGTGCTGAAATTTTGATGTACTTCTGTCATAATACTCCGATCTTGAGGACCTGTACCATACCATTGCTCCATAGCTCTAGTTCTTCTGTGACAACTTTTATGGGCTGCTCTCCCCCTGCAATGATGCTTCTTATCTGAAACTGACTTATCTACTGCACTATTTATGTTCTTTATATGGCAGCCTTTGCTGATGTATCATCATTTTTTGTTCTTGTCATTAGTAAATTTGGTCAAAATTCCAACACTTTTGACCAAATGTCGGAAATTTCCCCAATTTTTATCAATTTTTAAAATCCCGCCCACAACTGTCGCTATACCGACGTTTGGAGACAAGTGTTGGTATTGCGACACTTAGAGATACGTGTTGGTATTACGACATTTTAAGAAAAGCGTCAGTATTATGACGTTTTTGGGACACAATGTCAGAAATGCGACGTTTCTAAATGATGCGTTGGTATTGCGATGGTTTGGAGGAAACGTCGGAATTGCGACGTTTCTAAACTATGCGATTAGTGTGAAAATTCACTTTGATTGACATAGACATGACTCTAGGTTAGGTGATTGTAACGGTGGAAAAAGTGTGTACGTGATCTGGTGGTGTTACTCTTTAATGTTTGGTATATCTCATATTAATCACGAATATTGTAGAGAATAGATTTGCTTTCAAAGTCAATCAGGTAAACTTATTAAGTGTATAAATGTTCCTATTTTTTTAAATATAATCAAACTTATTAAAAAAATAATCAAACTTATTTTTTTATTTGATTAATTTCATTTATGGTATGATTAAATATATTAACAATTATATTTTAAATATATATTTTTTATATAGTTTTGAAATAAGTTATTAGATTGGTGAATAAAATTAATTACATTTGAATTTTGTCTAATTTCTTTTTTGGTAAATTAATTTCATGAGGTTCACAAATCTCAAGTCAAATTTAAACGAGCTAAACAAAAACTCTAATAATTTCATGAAAATCATCTAAAAAATTATTGAAATATCAAACTTGACAGTAGACCAATATGGGTTAAGTTAGTTTTATGAGGATCATGTTGGAAGTTATGTTGTTAATTTACATAGAACACCACTTTTTTTAATAATATTTTTATTTTCTATTTTTTTTTTATATTTATCTTCACGATTCTAATATGTTAAGTTTTTTTTTATACCACATACATTTAAATTATATGAATTTATACATTTATAAAGAGTTATAATAGAAGCATAATAGTTCAATAAAATATAAAAGTTAAATAGCTGGGGTGGCGGGAGGGGGAGGGGGAGAGATTCTCCTAAATCCTGATGGAATATGAAAAATAAAGTACTTATGTGGGCTAGTCCAAAGAATGAAAAATCTCACATAAATGTATGGGATTCTTCTAGGTCTCCAATTGGCTAATGATCGAGATGTCTCTAAGTTAGTGATCTTGGGGGATTCCCTTATCACTATTCAACACCTTCAAAAAGGTTTTCTCCTGAAGAACAACAATTTATCCCTCCTTAGAAAAATCAATAGTACCCTAAAATAATTCTCTCAAAAGGCTTATTACCACATTTTAAGAAGCCAAAACAAAGAGGTGGATACACAAATGAATCAAGGCTTCCTTCTTGAAGGAAGCAGGTTAGTATGAGATCAATGACATGTCAGGTTGGAAAGATATTCCATGAATAATTCCACTCAATATAATTGTCCCTCTCTCTTGTTTTTCTAGTTGGATATATGCACCATGAGAATTATTTTTTGAAGATTTCCAAAGCCCTCCTTTCTATGCGCCCCCTCTTCTGCTAGTTGGTGGGCTCTCCACACCTTTGTAAACTCCATCGATGCTAAGAATTATTTCAATCTTATGTGTCTCTTGATTGGTCTTGTGAACGTTGTCTCACTCGTCTCATTCAAAGAGAAAACATGGGGAATCTCTTGTATTTTCTTGTCTCAGTTTCCTCCTATGCAGTAAGAAGTTGGGAATATTTCCCCTCTAGGTTGTCAATGGATTTTCGTAAATCTCAAGAAGTCAAGTTGGAATTTTTTCCAGTGGGTGTTGAATTTCTCATCTTCGAATTTCAAGCTTCTTCACCACCCTGTGCGCATCTTGCAACATTTTCCATGGAAATAGGTGTTACTGTGTTGAGGGCACCATCACTGGTGTAGCTTCATGAATCCCAAGTCTTGCACAATTTTCATACACACAATTTCCCTTGCATAAATACTAACTTCTTTGGTACCCTTAGTTCTATTATGCTTTTTTTTCTTAGTTGGAAAACTCCCTCCCTTTCTTCCAGCTTGTCTCTTTCCATGTTTCGATAAATTTTGGGTGTCCTCCTTGTGTAGGCAGCTCCCCTAGCTCAAACCTCTCCCCCTCTATTTCCAAGCTCTTTTGATTCCCTATTTGTGGTATCAAATCACACTTTGTATCTAATTTTGTGTTGCAACACTCGATTTCTGTCCCTTATGGGGAACAAAGACTATTATTCTTCTTCCTCAAGTTGCACAAGACAATACAATTTTATGTCCACATCCCCATTATTTCCATTTAGACCAATATTAATGCATAAATTTTCAATCATAATCTTATATTAAATTTCGTTATTACTTTTCAAACACTCCTTAATTACCTCTTGTCCACACCAAAATGGCATAGGTAAGAAAAAGGTCTAAAATAAATTAGACTCGACATAATAAAAGCAATATGCAAAAACTATAGTTATAACTTACACACCCTTTCTCGGGCCAACATTATATAACTCTACTTCACTTGGATGAACATTAACTAAGGCTTCACGTATGCATCCACCAAATCTGTCATATCAATGTAGTACCTAATACATGTACCTTCAAGAGTATTGTGACCACACGGGTGCCTTGTGCATGTTCGTAAGGCCTGTTTTCCAGTTTCTCCCTTGTGCCTTCGATCGGTCATGCACGCTGTGTCGCGCCGTGTGAGGGTGCCTGCCCAAACGTGTTCGGGTCGGGTCGTTTCATTTGAGGGTGGCCGTATCAAATTTACTAAGTTAATGTGACCACAGGGGTGCCTTATGGACATTCATGAGGCTCATTTGTCGTTTTCTCCCTTGTAGCTTCGTTCGGTCAGGCGCGCCATGTGAGGGAAACCATATCAAATTTGCTAAGTTGTCACCGCATGGGTGCCTTGTGCATGTTCGTGCAACCCGTTTTCCATTTTCTCCCTTGTGCCTTCATTCAGTTGGGCACGCTGCGTCGTTTCATTTGAGGGTGCCCGTCCAAACCCGTTCGGGTCAAGTCGTTTCGGTTAAGGGCACCTGCCCAAATGAGTTCAGGTCGGGTCGTTTTGGTTGAGGGCGCCCGCCCAAACGCGTTTGGGTCGGGTCGTTGCGGTTGAGGGCGCCTGTATCAAATTTGATAATTTGTGACCGCACGGGTGCCCTGTGTACATTCGTGTGGCCCGTTTGCAGGTTGCTCCCTTGTGACTTCGTTCGGTCGTGCATGCCGTGTGAGGGCTCCCGCCCAGACGTGTTCGAGTCGGGTCATTTCGTTTGAGGGCAGCTGTATCAAATTTTCTAAGTTGTGACCGCAGGGTGCCTTGTGCACGTTCGTGTGGCTTGTTTTCCATTTCCCCCCTTGTGCCTTCGTTCGGTCGGGCGTGCCGTGCAGTGAGGGTGCCCGCCCAAACGCATTCGGGTCGGGTCAGGTTGTTTCGTTTGAGGGCGGCCATATCAAATTTTCTAAGTTAGGACCGCAAGGGTGCCTTTTGCAGATTCGTGCAACCTTTTTCCATTTTATCCCTTGTGCCTTCGTTCATTCGTGCACACCAGGTGAGGGTGCCTGCCCAAACGTGTTCAGGTTGGGTCGTTTCATTTGAGGGCGACCGTATCAAATTTGCTAAGTTGTGACTGCATGAGTGCCTTGTGCACGTTCATGCGGCTCGTTTGATTTTTGCTCCCTTGTGCCTTTGTTTGGTCGGGTGCACCATGTGAGGGCGCTCGCCCAAACGCGTTCGGGTCGGGTAGGGTCATTTCGTTTGAGGGTGGCTGTATCAAATTTGCTAAGTTGTGATCGCACGGGTGCCTTTTTCACGTTCGTGCAGCCCGTTTTCCATTTGCTCCCTTGTGCCTTCGTTCGGTCGTGCACGGCGCCATGTCGTGCCGTGTGAGGGCGCCCGCCCAAACGCGTTCGGTTTGGGTCGTTTCGTTTGAGGGCGACTGTATCAAATTTTCTAAGTTGTGACCACACTGGTTCCTTCTGCACGTTCTTGCGGCCCGTTTGTCATTTGCTCCCTTGTGCCTTCGTTCAGTCGAGCGCGCCGTGTCGTTTCATTTGAGGGTGCTTGCCCAAACCCGTTTGGGTTGGGTCGTTTCGATTGAGTGCACCCACCCAAACGCGTTTGGGTCGGCCCCCCTAAGCTCCCAATCCATAATCCCTTAAGTACTAACTCATTATTTGACCCCTAACCCCTAAATGCACTTAAATCCCCTAACCTAGCCTAACCCCCAATCCCCTAACTCGACCTAACCCCCAATCCCCTAAGCCCTTCTCTCATATGATACCTGAGCCTTTTCCTTTCTCTTCCCTTCTAATTCCGTAATAATGTCCTAGTGATTCCAGCCAAATTCTTTGGAAAGCCTTCCTAGCAGACAATACTTGTGACCTGGCTGAAGCCTCAACACTTTCAGAGCATCTGGAATGACCATTCTCTTCTTCCGGTCATATGGTGGGGGAACCCCTTCAAAAGCCCGTAGCACCACGCTTGGTTTTTTGTGGAATCATTCGTCTAATTGTCCAGTAGTCAAATCCTTCTCTTAATTTATTGTCATTTGCCCATACCTAACCAATGAGAGCACAAGAACACCTATTTCTATAAAATCACCTATAACTTTTCTTACTTTATTGTCATTTTCCCATAACTAACCAATGAGAACACAAGAACACCTATTTATATAAAATCACCTATAATAATTTTGTGGGTTTCACTAATATCCCTTTATTTAGTGTGTGCACAGTAGCCTAGATCCTAAAGTGATTCCCGTACAATGGTAATCCACTAGGTGTATTTGTTCTTAAAAAAATATGCATGGATAGATGTTCCATTTATGGCCAAGTTCCACCAAAATGGTTCCCCCTACCTACCTAGTAAGTACATTAAATTTATTTCATGACAAGACTACCCTACAACCCACCAAATTTCTATCATATCCTTGACGTCAACAACAATTTGTTGTTTAAGATATAGCTAAGTTGGAACAAACTTAGCTCTAGAGCTTAGGATATTTTTCCACCTCTAATGTTTATAAACCAATAGATATAAAATTTCTAAAGCATGTGGGAGCCCTTTAAGTATCACCTTTCCTATATTGACTCCATCTTAAAAATCATGGAAAATGTCCATAGATGAGTTATCCTTACTAAACCAAAAATTTCATTGAAAATAATCATTCATACCATAACATTACTACTTCCCTTTTAACCCCATAAAACTTATTTTTAAGTTACCATAATTCATCTTTAATATCACATAATTAGATTAAAAAATCAACCAAAATCCCTAGTTTATGAAATAAAAATTCAACAATTTTATATAATTAATAATTTAAATAAATGTCTTAGATCTAAATTCATTAATAATTATTTATAATCAACAATACCACTTATTTACCCAAACCCCTTATTAACCCCAAGAAAAGTCTCACACATTTTATTTAATGGAATTTGAGTGGCCTTAAAAAACACACATATTTAATTTCAAAATGTCAAAAATTTTCAAATATAAAAAGTTTTAATTTCCCTCGTTCATTTCCCTCTGGTTGCATGGTTTGTCCAGGGAAGGAGGGAGGATGCGGCCATACTGTCGCCGGTTTTGAGGAAGGATGCAGCCATACTATTGCAGTTTTGGAGGAAGGATGTGGCCATATTGTCGCAGGTTTGGAGGAAGGATGCGGTAAGTTAAGTTTCTGTGTTTATCCAATGATAATGCAATGCCCTTTAGGTTTCTTTGGTTATTTTTTTGCCCATTTGGTTTTGTTACTTTCTACTTCTGCCCATTTGGTTATGGTGCATTTTATTAGCTATGAGAATTTTTGGTTGGCTTCTGCGGCAATGGCTATTTGGTTTCTATATGTTTTGGTTTGCTGATATGCCCATTTGGTTATTTTGTCTATGTTATTCTAAGAAGTTCTTGTTTGCATCCGCGACAATGGTTGTTTGGTTTCTCTTTGTTTTAGTTTTATGATATGCCCATTTATGAATCCTAAACTCATCAAACCTTTCTGTCAAATTGATAACCCTACATAAAAAATTGATAACCCTTTATGCCCATGTTGGTCTTCAATCACAGGTACCAAGCTATGCACACCATCCTTATACCTGAGAGAAAAAACCCACGACCCATCACACAAAACCCTGTCTATCACATGAAAAGTCACGGCACCATCTTCTACAACCCCACGAACAAGATTCTCAGATCCAGTGTAGTATGAAGGTTGCGTGTTCAATTTTGTTGCAGGGCCAATGAATTTGCCCGCAAATGTTATAAAAAAATCTCAGGCAGAGCTATTCAATTGAAGGGGCTTGGGGATGAGCATAATGGAGGTGAGCGACAGAGGTAAGGAGTTCACTTCTGTTATACAAAAGGTTGAATCTAATTTGCGTGAGCTTCTTAGCATTCCTGCAAATTGTGAGGTCCTTTTCCTTCAGGGTGGGGCTTGAACACAACTTTCTTGTTTGCCGTTAAATTTATGTGGTGTAGAAGATACAATGGATTATATTGTGACTGGATCATGGGGTGACAAGGCCTTCAAAGAAGGTCAGAGGTTTTGCAAGGCCAACCTGGCTTGGTCTGGAAAGGCTAATAAGTATACAAGAATACCTTCTGAGGAGGAAATCCAGTTAAACCCAAATGCAAAATATTTGCATATTTGTGCCAATGAGACCATTCATGGTGTTGAGTTTAAGGACTACCCTACACCCAAAGGGGACACTACCTTTCTGGTTGCTGACATGTCATCTAACTTTTGCTCCAAGCTTGTGGATGTCTCTAAATTTGGGGTCATCTATGCTGGATCTCAGAAAAACGTTGGGCCAGCAAGGGTAACCATTGCTATAATCAGAAATGACCTTATTGGAAGTGCTCAACAGAGCACCCCCCTCATGCTGGATTACGAAATTCACGCTGAGAACAAATATTTGTACAAAACCCCACCTTGCTTTACAATCTATATGTGTGGCCTAGTGTTTGAGGATCTCCTTGCACGGGGGGATTGAGCGAAATAGAGAAGAAAAATGTTCAAAAGGCTAAGATTCTTTATGAGGCGATCGGTGCGAGCAATGGGTTTTATCGGTGCCCAGTGGAGAGATAAGTCAGGTCTCTGATGAATGTGCCATTTACACTCAAGAAGTCTGAGCTTGAGAGTGATTTTATCAAACAGGCAGCAAGAAAGGGCATGTTGTAGCTTAAGGGACATCGATATGTGGGAGGAATGAGGGCTTCAATTTATAATGCAATACCATTGGTAGGTGTGGAGAAACTGGTATCATTTATGAAGGTCTTCCAGTCTAACCATTAATTCGGTCTGACAGAGTTTGCGGTCTCAAATCTGCAAGGCTAGTTATAGATTTTCTCTTTTATAATTAGTTAGTTTGAATGCTTCTTCATGCAATGCATAAATTGAGTGTATCTTCATAGTTAGTTTGAGTTTTATTACTCTAAGTTTAAGAGTTGAGAGTCTGAGAATCTCGAGAAGGTTTTGGGGTGGGGAAAGTCTAGTTGATGAATTTAGAAATTGTAGTACTGGTACATCTTTCGAGTCAAAGGAATTGAAGAATCTTCTATGTCTATCTGGTAATAATTTTAGTCAATTTCTTTGTTAATGCTACTCTTCTGGTCCTTTTTATATCCTATTTGTGATTCTTGGTGTAATATTATTTTTCCAGTTTCATCTAGAATCTAGAGCATTGAATATAATAACCATGTAGTTGTACTATTACATGCAGGAAATAAGAAGCCATGCTATCTTGTCTGTAATATGATCTATGGAGTGCTTACATCAATTTTTCTTACATGTTGAATGCTACCTTTCTTTGGGTGAGTGAGGTGTTAGATTGCAGAGTTTGAAAGTTTTCAGTTTGGTATTTCTAGAAGTGAGTTATGTCTTATAGATTCATTCTATTACAAATTTTATTTTCACGATTTGGTTCTACTATATGCCTACAAGCAGTGTAAAATAGATCACATCCAATGGAGGGTGACTCGTGAGTGGGAAAAGAAGCACTTTTGTTGAATCTGAAATATTTTTATCATATGAATAATTGTGGAGGGTGGTATGAAATAGTTCAAAACAAATACAACTACTCGAGGGCTTGTTTGATATGGGCTTAAGGGACATTGATCTGTGGGAGGAATGAGGGCTTCAATTTATAATGCAATGCCATTGGCAGGTGTGGAGAAACTAGTATCATTTATGAAGGTCTTCCAGGCTAACCATTAATTGAGTCTGACAGAGTTCGTGGTCTCAAATTTGCAAGGCTAGTTATAGATCTGCTCTTTTATAATTAGTTAGTCTGAATGCTTCTTCATGCAATGCATAAATTGAGTGCATCTTCATATTTATTTTGAGTTTTATTACTCTAAGTTGAAGAGTTGAGAGTCTGAGAATCTCGAGAAGGTTTTGGGGTGGGGAAAGTCTAGTTGATGAATTTAGAAATTGTAGTACTGGTACATCTTTTGAGTCAAAGGAATTGTAGTACTGGTACATCTTCTGAGTCCAAGTATTTGAAGAATCTTCTATGTCTATCAGGTACTAATTTTATTCAATTGCTTTGTTAATGCTGCTCTTCTGGTCCTTTTTATATCCTATTTGTGATTCTTGGTGTAATACTATTTTTCCAGTTTCATCTGGAATCTAGAGCATTGAATATAATAACCATGTAGTTGTACTATTACATGTAGGAAAGAAGAAGCCATGCTATCTTGTCTGTAATATGATCTATGGAGTGTTTACATCAATTTTTCTTACATGTTGAATGCTACCCTTCTTCGGGTGAGTGAGGTGTTAGATTGCAGAGTTTGAAGGTTTTCAGTTTGGTATTTCTAGAAGTGAGTTACGTCTTATAGATTCATTCTATTACAACTTTTACTTTCACTATTTGGTTCCACTATATGCCTGCAAACAGTGTAAAATATTTCGCCTGTTATTTTGCTGGTTGCTCCCAAAGTTATTTATTGTATTTTCATACAAGGCTAAAATTATTTGCCGAAGTTACTTGAGGGGCTGATCTATCAGGAAAGGATTTTAGTGGGAAGAATTTGATCCAGCAAGACTTTAAAAAAATATGTATTAAACTCTTATTAAGGCTACTCTGTCTATCTTAATACAGTTTATAAGTATAGTGAAATATTTCATTTAGTTTTAGTACGAGAAGGCTGGTGTTGGGATGGGATGCTGACATGCCTGGTTTCCTTATCTAACATAATTGGCTTCGAAATATACTATCTTCAGTCAATCCTACAGCAAGCCAAGTTTAAGGGTGCAAAATTGATTGGGGCTAGCTTTTTTGATGCCGATCTAACAGGTTTTTATGACACCCCTCCATTTTTTATTGTGGATTACTTGAAATTTGGTAGATACTAAATAAGCAGTTGGAAACAACGAAGCCCCTATGAGTATTCATGCTGGAAATGGATTCTCAACATTCGAGATGCCCTATAAAAAAATCTCTATGCTAAAAGATAATTGATGAAGTGCCAAATCACCCACTGAGGCTCTTGAGACACTGAAAAAATGTTTCAATATTTTACAAATAAGAGCCAATTACAAGTTTGCTGAATTGAAAGAATCAAAACACCAACTAAATCTACAAGCCAAGGATTTAGGATGGCTTTACAACTTACTCAACCCTTCCAACTCTTAAAGTAACTATTTTATAGGTGTATCTTATAAAATGAAGGGTATCTTGAATGGAAATACTCCACTACTACATACAATCAAACCCATTCTCATTACATGCTTTCCTAGAAAAATGAGTTTAAATTTTTTTTCCTAATTTAATAGGTCATAAATTTTGCTCTAGAATTTCGATTTCCTACAATGAGTGATTTCTAAAAATATTTCAAATAGATATAAAAAGTGCACTAAATGATATTTTTCCAATTTTGACAGTAAAGTCTCCAAAATTACCTTCGAAGACAAACTGTTGAAAATAGCTCCTCGCTTATTACTGGGATTTTTATGTTTCTTATATTGTTGCAGAACTTTTCAAAAGACATGTACCTTTTGTATGTAACCCAATACATATTCCAAGTAAAAAAAAAGAAATCTAGGCTTCAAGACTATGTCTAAGATTAGTCATTTTTTAGTTCTTTAACTTTTTTCTTTTTAAACCCTTGTATTTCTCTCTAGCCATGTTTTGTCCATCCATTAATCACTTATATCCTCAAGGAGAAACCTTAAAGGCAATGTTAATAAACCCTACAGCCATTTCACAGATGCACTGAATCACATACAGACTCCTTATGATAGTATCTTGGATATCTAAATATTATTTAGTTTCCGTCGGAAGAGCGACATTTGCTTTCCGTCGGAAGAGCGAAGTTTTTTTTCTTCGGTAGAGGGACGTTTGTTTTTCGTCGGAAGAGCGACGTTCTTATTTTTCGTCAGAATTGTGATAGTTGTTTGAAAACTTGATAAACGTTGGAAGAACCACACTTTAAACGTCGGGAGAGCTAACGTCAGAATTGCGACAGTTGTTTGAAAACATGATAAACGTTAGAAGACCGACACTTTAAACGTCGGCAGAGCTAACGTTGAAATTGCGACAGTTATTTGAAAACCTGATAAACATCGGAAGATCAACGCTTATGGATCATCGGAAGACCGATGCTTATGAATCGTCGGAAGATCGACGCTTTAACTGACGTTGGAAGAGAGACGCTATTTTTTCGTCGGAAGAGCGACGGTTTGGAAAACGTCGGAAGAGCGACGATCGTCTGGAAACGTCGGAAAATGTGTCGCTCTTCCGACGTTTTATTGAAGTGTCAGAATTGTGATGTAATGGCTAACCACGTTCTGCCCCACCTCAAACTGTCGCTCTTGTGACACCTATGTGTCGGAATAGCGACGAATTGGCCTTCAGAAATTGGGCCAAATGTGCTAGTGTGTTGTTGTTGTTTTCTGATTGTATCAGAGAGTATCATTTGCTGACACTACCCATAGTTTGTCTCTTATATATTAAAATGGCTCTCTAGCAAGAGGTTTTGTGAATATGTCTATTGTTTGATCCTTTGTTGGTACATACTCCATCTTGACTATTTTCTCTGCTACTTTTTCTCTGAGGAAGTGGTACTTTATTGGGATGTGCTTGGTCTTCGAATGAAGTAATGGATTTTTTGATATGCTTATTGCACTTGTATTTTCACATTTGATAGAAATGGGTTCATTGATGCTTACCTTCATGTCTTGGAGAGTTTGTTTCACCCACAGTACTTGTGTGCAACAAGCTTCTTCTGTTATGTATTCCGCTTCTGTTGTAGATAGAGAGACATATGTTTGCTTCTTTCTTAACCATGCCCCCAAACTTTCTCCCAAATAAAATGCACCTCCACTTGTCCTTTTCTTGTCATCCACATAGCTAGCCCAATCTGCATCTATATATTTTTTCAAAGTGAAGTCTTTGCCTTTCAGATACCATAGGCCATAATGTGCAGTTCCTTGCAGATATCTAAATATCCTCTTGATTGCTAGCAAGTGGTTTTGTTTTGGTGCTACTTGATATCTTGCCACAAGTCCTATTGCCAACATAATGTCTAGTCTAGAGGCAATTATGTATAGCAGACTTCCTATCATAGATCTATAAAGTCTTTGATCTACATCTGCGGATCCATCATCAGCACATAGCTTGCATCCAGTGATCATGGGAGTTGACACAGGTTTGTAGTCTTCCATTTGGAACCTTTTTAACATGTCTCTTAAGTATTTTTCTTGTGAAATGAATATTCATGTGTTCTTTTGTAGAATTTGAAGTCCTAAGTAGAAAGTAAGCTCTCCAATCATAGACATCTCAAATTCTGACTTCATCTCTTTTGCAAATCCTTTCGCTAACTCATATTTTTTGCTACCAAACATGATGTCATCTACATATACTACTACAATTAAGAGTTCATTTTCATCAGCCTGTATGTACAGATTGTTGTCTACTCCTTCTTTCTTGAAACCTTGTTTTTGTAAGTAGTTGTCCAACCTAGAATACCATGCATGTGGAGCTTGTTTGAGACCATATAAGGATTTCTTTAATCTGCACACATAGTCGTGTTTATCTGTTAAGGAAAATCCTTCAGGTTGTTCCATGTAGACTTCTTCCTCTAGATCTCCATTCAAGAAGGCAAACTTCACATCCATTTGATATACCTTGAAATCATGATAACATGCAAAAGCCAAGAACATTTTGATTGCTTCCATTCTTGCTACAAGGGCAAGAGTTTCATAATAATCAAGTCCTTCTATTTGAGAGTATCCCTTGCATACAAGTCTGGCTTTATTTCTGATTACCTGACCTTGTTCATTCATCTTATTCTTGAATATCCACTTTGTGCCAATGATATTTTCCCAGTGGGTCTTGGCATTAACTCCAGGTATTTTTATTATCAATTTGGTCTAGTTCTTCATTCATAGAATTTACCCAATTTTTTTCTCTGATGGCTTCATCGAAATTATTTTGTTCTAACTGTGATATTATGGATAGATACACTTCCTCGGTCTGTTCAGCTAGTTTTCTTCTAGTTTGGACTCCTACTCTCTTGTCTCCAATGACTTGATCTTCTAGATGGTTCTTTAGAGTGTGTCTTGGGGGTCCTTTTGAGTTTAATTCAGTATCTTCTATTGTCTTACTCTGTTCTTCATTTTCTTGATTCTCATCTTCATGATCGCTTGGAGGATTGGAGTGGTTTGTGCTTCTGGTTCTGTTTTCCAGATCTTTGTCGAATCTCACATCAATGCTTTCCACAATTTTATGCAGTCTTTTGTTGTAGCACCTGTATCCCTTACTCTTGGATGCACATCCCAGAAATATTCCTTCAACAAATCTTGCATCATACTTCCCCAATTTTTCATCATTATTATTTATGAAAAATTTGCTGCCAAAGACTCTAAAGTGCTTGATTGATGTTGGTTTCCCATGCCACAATTCATATGGAGTCTTGTCACAATTTGGTCTAGGATGAGCTTTGTTAAGAATATGAATAGCTGTGTGTACTGCTTTTGCCCATTAGTTTTGGGGAATGTTACTTTCTTGCATCATGGCTCTGGCAATCTGTTGTACTGACCTGTTTTTCCTCTCTGCCACTCCATTATGTTGAGGTGTACCTGCAATTGTAAACTGTTGCTTTATCCCACATTCATTGCACATGTTTGCAAAATCGTCATCTGTGAATTCATCTCCTCTGTCTGATCTGATGCATTTTAGCTTACATCCAGTTTGATTTTTTTCTAGTGCCTTGAATATATTAAATTTCTCAAACACTTCGGATTTATATTTGAGAAATGCCACCCACGTCAATCTGGAAAAATAATCTATTATCAGCATGAAATATGATTCTCCACCTGGTGCATTAGTTCTTGAAGGTTCGCAGAGGTCCATGTGTACAAGTTGAAGAGGCTTACTTGTAGATAGTTGGTCTTTAGCTTCGAATGATGTGCGAGTTTGTTTTCCCAGTTGGAAGGAATTACATATGGTATTTGGAGGCTTCTTTATTGTAGGAAAATATCTGACACCTTTCTTCTTGCTCAGTTTGATGATGTGGTCAAAGTTTAGATGTCCCAATCTTCTATGCCATAGCCAAGATTTTTCAAGTTTGCTGATGTGGAATGCTTTATTCTCTTCTTCTACTATATAGACATTACTCTCTATTCGAACACCTTTGATCAGGGTCTTTCTTGTGGTGATAGAACTTACTTCACAATCTTGGGCTCTGAAAAGGACCTCACAACCTTTATCACACATTTGACTGACACTTAACAAATTGGATTTCAGACCATCCACAAATAATACATCCTGAGCCTCTCCTCTTCCATTATTCAGGCTGACTAAGCCTTTTCCCTTAATTTTCCCTGCTCTATCATTGCCGAAAGTTACATTTCCAGATTTGTTTTCATCAAAAGTTATAAACTTGCTTCGGTCTCCAATCATATGTTTTGAGCACCCACTGTCCACATACCATTGGCTTTTCTGATCTTGAGCTATTAGAACCAGATAAAACTTATTTAGCTTCTTTTTCCATTGCATGCAGCTGTTTTTTTGGTAAATTTCCCGAGGAGATGGACCACAGTCTTTGAGAGGACATTCGTGAGACTTGTGCCCAATTTTATGGTAGCAAAAACATTTGATTGTATTTATAAATGGATTATGTATACGAGAGAATCCACCATTGTTCTTAATTCCCCTTGAGTATCCACACGCCAGTCTTTATATATGCTTTTTGAACTCCATTGGATTTATGACCAAACCCTTTACAATAAAAACAATACCCATGGAAGTAGTATCTGTCTTTGGTAGAGAGAGTTGTTTGAGGTAATATTTTCATTTGTTGCATCTTTTGCTGGTTGGACTGGATTTGCTTTATCTTATAGTATGCCGTAATATGTCTAGGTTTGTGGCAGGCGAAGTAAGTGATACTTCTCATAGGAGGAAGGAACCTCCTTTGACATCTTCCGAATTTGTTCAATTCATCCTTAGGAGCACATGAGTCTTTTGCAGTTGATTGTTTCTTCGTTTCTTTCTTTGTCACTTGAGGTTACTGCTTGTTTCTGATTGTTTCATTATATAGCGTGCTCTTGCTAGTTTCTAATTCTATGGATTCCCTTTTTGTTGCTTCATTATCCTTTACATCTTTTACAAAAATGATATTCTTGTTATCTTCTACCTTGGATTTGTTGGTTTCTCATTCATATCCTATCCCAGCCTTTATATGAGGAGATCTTTTAGCATTAAGAATTTTGTCTAAATGACCAGAGCTTTTCATTTGAGAAACATTCATAGTTAATTCAATTTGGACCTTTTCTAATTTCTTCCTCAGGCTTACCACTTCGTCTTCCAGCTTTTCTCGCTCTTGATTCTTCTCCTTTATTTCTCTTTTCAGAATATCCTCTATTTTCCTTGATTATTCTAGTTCAATCTTCAATTTAATAAGATATTCTAAATCTGGTTTTGTCTTCACATATTTTAGAAGAACATCTTTCTATTTATTACTCTTAAGTTTAAGTTTGCTTATTTCCTCTAGGGCACTAATTAGCTCCCCCTCAAGATCTACCTCACCTTCGTCTTCAAATTCCAGGAGATCTTCCTCAAGCTCTTCCTTGGCCATCAAAATGAATTCTGATGTTCCTTCTTCATTGGGGGATTCATCTGAGCTTTCAGATGCACTGCTGTCTTGTTGAACATAGAATGATCTTCAATTAAATATGTTCCCTTTTGGCCTATTGCTAAAATTATTTTTCTCTTTCCCTCTTGACTGATTCTCCATTTTCTTATGAGGACATTTAGATGCATAGTGCCCCACTCTTCCACAGTTAAAGCACTTAAATGGAGGCTTACCTTTATACTTACCTGTGCCTTTCTCCAATTTTCTGAAAAATTTGGCCTCTTCTTCATCAGAGCAGGAGCATGTACCTTCCTTATCTTCTCTACACTTATCATCCTTTAAGGCTTCCTCCCTCACATTTGACTTCCCTTTTTGAAGTCTCATCTCATAGGCCATTAAGTTTCCAAGCAATTGGTTCATGGTCAATATTTCCCAGTTTGTTGTTTCTTCTATGGCAGAAACCTTAGGGTTAAACCTGGATGGTAAAGATCTCAATATATTTTGTATAATTACACATTCCTAAATGGTTTCTCCTAGAAATTTCATGTTATTCACAACTTTCACAACCTTTAAGAATAAACTAGCTATATCTTCATCTTCATTCATTTTTACATTTTCAAACTGAGATATATAGGTTTGCAGTTTGGCCATCTTCACCTTTTTATCTCCCTCATGGATATTTTCTAAGGTATCCCATATTTCTTTGGTAGTCTTACTATGAATTACTTTGATAAATTTTTACTCACACAAACCACTCAAGAGTGCATTCCTTTCTTTTGCATTAGCTATAAAATCTTGTTTGGCTTCTTTCTCTGTGTCAGTCTCCTTTGGAGCATATCCTTCTTCCACAACAGCCCAAACTTCTATTCCTAGGGACATTATGTACGTCCTCATTCTTATTTTCCAGAAGGCATAGTTTGTGCCAATAAACAAAGGGGATTTATTTGTTGAGGATCCTTCTAGGCTAGTCATCTTGGGGACCTAGGATCTCCTTCCAGTTGTTAAACTGATATAGAAGGAACTGGCTTTGATACCAATTGTTGAACCCTTAGTTAAACTGAGAGGGGGGGGTGAATCAGTTTAATACATTTATGTAATTTTAAAATTTTCTTTTAAACTTATTTACACCTTCGTTTCATGATCAACTTAATGTATAATGAAACAACAATCTTAATATGTGAGTAGCAAGTATTAAGCAGATTAAATACAGAACATCAACACATAATAATCATGCATATAGACAACATATATAAGTGGAAACCCATAAGGGATAAAACCACATCTTATTATTGTTGTGATGCAAAGGCAAGCTCCAACTCCCTCTCACCACTGATTTTTTGTAGGCTCCAACCTACAGGAGGCTACTACCTCAAATTCTGCAAGCTGCAAAATACAAGGAAGCTCCAAATCCCATCAATTTTCTGTAAGCTACAACCCACATGAGGCTCCTACCTCAACCAAATACAACTGGACATCTATCAAACTACAACTTGATATGGAAGTACCAACTTCCTCACACTACAATAAAATCATATGCTGATTTACATGGATATCGGCTCTGTTTTTTCTCCTTCTTCACTGCTGTCCTTCCAGCCTACAAATCTACTTTATATCAGCTCTGGATCTTCACAGCTTCTCTATCTGCTCTATCTTATTCTTCCACTCTCTAACCTCTTTATGCATATTACAATAAAATCATTTATATAGATCACTTCATGGTTTCTTGCATTCTATATGGGAATATGAAGTGAACAGGCATGACTCTTTCCTTCCACCCATTCATTTTCTCACTCAACATATTCATGATGTTACAAATATATACAATTATTACAATATCAAATGGAGTTTTTCTTTTCCTGGGAGACTTGCCTTTGCATCACAAAAAATATAAAACAAATAATAAAATTACAGTTACAATCAATTATTTTACTTAGCTCGTTCAGCTTCTTAGCTTTGTTGTGCGTTTGTCCTCTTCTGCTTGTTGTCCTTTTGTCTTTTATGTTTCTGTAGTTATATTTCAACCGTGCTGCATAACTGCACTTTTTTCTCGACACGACCCATGTTGTTGCACTGTTTTGCACGAGGTCGGGTCCTTTTACTTGCATGAGCCTTTACTTGTTGTGTTCAGAATTTTCCCTTTATTACATAGGCGCAACTGCATAACATTTTTACCTATGGGTTATGGCCCACATAAATCCATTTTAACGTATCGTATTGCCATATCGGCGTTTATTCCACATACATACGTTAGAGATCAAACAACAGAATTTCGTAACATACACATACCATATATAAGTCCAAACCAATGTGTAAACCCCAAACCAATGCAAATATGTGGGATTTTCTTACCGGAGGGTCCCACACAGTTTTTACCAATAGCGTCCAATCACACTTGGCGAACTTCACAACGTAAGAGTTAAACTCTATTTCTTGCGGGATGCAATGTTGTGCAGGGTCGACACGTGTCCGTCCACTTCACATTGAAAAACTTTAAACTTCCTTTGTGGTCACCTTAATGCTATCACCTAAATGTTGGGATGTGCGATATCACTTCCAGGCCGCTGCAATCTCCACCATTGGCTTGTCTTGGATCCAACGGTCCACGCAATGTCCCCACCGATTCACTTCGCATCAAAAAAATTTAAAATTCCCTTGCGGTCGCCTTAATGCTATCCCCTACACGTTGTGATGTGCGATATCTCTTCCAGGCCGCTGTAATCTCCGTCGTTGGCTTGTCCTGGATCCGAAGATCCACACAATGTCCCCATCGGTTCACTTCGCATCGCAAACTAATAATCTTAACTTGCGAAAAATCTTAACTGATACTCCTATTTTCTGCAATGTGCAAAAACATTGTGGTTGCGATGTACTTTATCACCGTTGATTAATGTTGGATCTACAGTCCCCATTGAGTTTGAAAATACGATTGGTTTCGTTCTGCATTAACACAATATACAAGTCCTATGGCCTCGCTTGTGCCTGGAAATCCGATTAGTCCTCTTGTTGTGCGATAAAATACAAATGTTCGGTTTCAACAGAGATTTAAAACAACTGATTCAAAACAGGGAACTCGATCAAAGCACAAAACACTCAGAGTTTGTTTGGAAATGAAGTACCATTTTAAAACAAAGATCCCAATCAAATACAAAACACCTGGAGTTAAATTGGAAATGGAAAAATCAGATCCAAGCCCTCAGATGGCTGGTTCTTACATTTACTTCTACTTTTCTGTTATCTACTTTTGCTTCTCTGCTTCTCTTTTATGATTTCTTACTGCATTGATGCCTGATCTGCTCCTTTGCCTGATTGTTGGTTCTAGTGCTGCTGCTTTGTGCTCCTTTGCCATCAATGAGAATATTTCCAACAGAGAAGAGGACTTCAAGAGTGACATGTTTCACACCTTTGCTTTGCAAATAGACACAATGCAAGTCAAAAGGAAGCAAGAGGAAGCAGAGAGAGCCCTGGCCATATTCTATTCTAGATGTACCAGGAAGCACCCAAGAAATGAATGTCCGGTGAATGTCATAGAGGTTTTATTAGTCCTTGAAGAAAATCATGCCACAGAAAAGTGTCCTTCCTTACTTGGACTTAAATTTGTATATCAAGGTGGGGAAACAATGCCAGAGCAACTCTGTTTCATCAACCAGAGAAGGCCTCAAGGTCCTCAGCCATATCAACAAGGTATGAAAGGTGCACCTTACTCTTACTATTACAACAATCAAAGGGAACCCATGCAACTTTGGTACACCCCCACTCCTCCATCCTGGTCTACACCTCCTACTAGGCCTTCCAACCCTTCATATCATCCTCAGCCAGTAAACCAACCATTTCAGCAGTATGTTCCACAAAAACATCAGTGGAACAATCCATCCCAAGGGTGGAGGCCTCAAAAAAATCAACTACTGCTCTAATGCCTCCACCCCAACATCAATCTCAACTTACTCATGTTGTTCCACCTAGGCTACCTATACCTGAACAACCCAGTCTGAACACGAACAACGAACGGGCACAATAGGCTCCCAGTGGAGAAACATCCCATCCAGCTTATGCTGTGGAGATACAAGAGCTTAATCTCAGGTCAGGGAGAGTACTCCCAGACAACCATCCCCCATATCCACCTGTAGAGGTTAAGGATGAAAAGGATGAAGATAACACTTGGATCCAACAACCTCCTTTTCCTGAGCGCTTGATCCAACCTAGTCAGGACACCCTAGAGGAGACTGAACTCCTGGGAGAATTGGAAAATTTGTGTGTAAAGATACCACTTCTCGAGGCCATTAATTATGTCCCTATCTATAATAGTCTCATCAAAGAAAAGTGCTTCAATAAACCTAGAAGGAGGAAGAGAGATACCCCCACCATCAATGTGGTAGGACACCTGTCTAACACGATGCTGGGGAAGGTGATATTTCCAAAATACCTGGACCCTGGTAGTCCAGTTGTTGATGTACATATAGATAGTGTCATAGTACCCAACACTTTTATTGATTTAGGGGCTGCCATCAATATCATGACCAAGGAAACTATGTTTAAACTTAATCTCTAAGGGACTTTGAGGAAAACCACAACTGTTCTGCAACTTGCAGATCGGTCCACAATAACTCCGGAAGGAATTGTTGAGGATGTTATGGTTACCATTGAATCTTGGGAGTATCTTACAGATTTCTTGGTCCTGTAGCCAAAAACCAATTTTAATGGTTATCCTCTCATCTTAGGGAGAGCTTGGTTAGCCACTGCATATGCTTATATTAGTTTTCGGGCCGGAAACATGACTCTAAAAAATGGGCCTTTGTCTAAAAATCTAGTGTTATATCCTCCAACCCAGCCTTCCATTGATCATGATCTCCCTATATGGTTGGAGGATGAAGAAGATGAGTTATATAACACTTCCCCTATGTGTACCATGTTGGGGTTCCCATGTTTTGGCAGATTTGGAAATACCAAAAGATGAGACAACATCAAACCACTTTGGGGCCCTAGGATCTAGCCCTCCTGGACCCGGAGAGGGATCTCTCCAAATAGAGCAAAGAATGATATATCTTTGAAGCTCAAAAATAAAATGTTAGGCTAGTTATGAAGCACAGAGGGGGGTTTTAAGTGATTTGGTTGATGGGTTGCTAGGTTGGTTAGGAGATCATAGACTGGGAAAGCAATGGGAGAAAGGGAACGAAGCAGCAGGATGTCTCAGCAGAGAGGATAGGCCAAGACAGTGCCATCCATTGGGCTATGGAGTCATGAAAGGGAATTACATGCAACAACCAGCCAAGGCTTTCAAAGGGCAAGTCATCTACACTAAAGGATCTTTTAGGCAGATGGCGGAATGGAACATTAAGGAGAGAAAGTGAAAGAAGGAAAGACAGCCAATTTTCTGCCTATAGATCAGGTCAGAGGTCATTTAACTCCAGACCTGCTTGGACATACTCAAAGGCAGCTCTCAAGGGAAAAACAGAGATAAGATCACAAAGAAACTTCTAAGAAGCAAACCCCCAAGTTCATACATCAGCCAGCAGGCAATAACATCCACTGCACTGGTTAAACCCGTGAACCCACTCTTAGACAACACCTAAGAACAGCTTCAACCAATTCATACATCAGCCAGCAGGCAATAACATCCACTGCGCTGGTTAAATCAACCAGACCATCTTGAATAGCACAATGGTTAAACACAAAAGTGAGGAGCGAGATAGCATAGGGCTACAACAAGGGTATCTCTATACCATTATGGGTACTGAAGAACATGAAACAATGTAAATGTAAAATAGCAGGGAGTTAAGAAAAGCATACTGACACAATAGACAGGATCTGACGAAATGTGCTTTGATTAATTGATGCAAAAACCGGTCATGTACCATCTGAAAGCTGACTAGCAATACTAGTCCAGATTTTCTCCTCCCAGCCTATTACATACAACTACTCTGCTACTCCCTCCCACGACTATTCTAACAGTCAGATGAATCCCTCTAACAGCAAACTACCAGCAACTGAACAACAACAACAACAACCTTTTTAATTCGTTCTCAGGGATTACATATAGGAGAAGAGGAAGAAGCGGAAGTAGATAAGCAAATAAATGAGTCTCATTAAGACAGTAAGGCGGAAACGTTCACGCCCATACCACTTAATGGCTTTCTGCAGTATTGCATGTACTCTGTAGGTCGGCCAGGGAAGGCTCTGTCAGGTCGATTGACCTCGGATATTTCTTTTAGAGTCCTTACGGTGTCTGGAGCTTTGTGCTGCCACTCTGAAATAAATGAACTGGGTGGGATGATCTTCAGGTCTCTCCATGCGCCATTACTGCTATCCGACTGTCTTAGATGAGCTTCAGTCGGCGTAATTAATCGTTTCAGGGCTCGAGGGGCATGGAGATTTCTTGTAGGAGGGTGTCCCTTTGGAGGAGAGTACTTCTGCTGATATTTAAACATAGATAAGACTCTTTGCGTGCTTAAGTCTTTAAACTGTGCTTCGATCCTTTGAATACGGGATTAGCGTTTCAAATATTTAATCACAGGCTCAAATCCCGTCTGATCCGTCCTTGCTGCTGTGCTGGCGGCTGTAATAGCCTCTCTGTGCTATTCTGCATCACAAGATAAACCTGTTAAGAACTTGGCAGTGGTGGCGGAGAAATGCTGCAGAGGCCAGAGGAAAGGTGGCGGAGCAGTGGAGGAAAAGTGAAAATGGCGGAGGAGACGATTAATCAACGTAAAAGCCCATCAATGAACTTTGGGGGAATTACAAAGGAAACACGGAAAACAATGGAGCGGAGGCCATGGAGGTGGGACCCAGTGGAGGCGGAGGGCGATTAAACCAGAACTGTCAAATCTTGGGGAGAACGAATGGCGGAGATCAAATCGGGCGATGGAGGGAAGGGGATGCGATTAGCGCCGGGCCGTTCGATCACGGGAAGGATGAACGGCTGTGATGTAATCGGAGCATCTCAATCGGGGCAGCACCATTAAAAGTTCCGATTGCGATTGAGCGGGGCAATGCGATTGAGCGATGACCGTTAGATCTGAGGACTGATCAACGGTCAGGATTAAATCGGAAGGGAGACGGAAGGACTTGCGATCGGAGGAAATGAGCGATTGAGCGATATTCGTTGGATCATGTAACAGACGGACGGCCAGGATTTAATCGGGGAGGCAGAAGGAAGGCTTGCGATTGCGATCGGACGGGGAGTGCGATTAAGCGTTGGCCGTCGGATCGCGGGGCAGATCAACGGTGGGGACAACGATCGGAGGGGAGATTGCGATTGAGCGATAGCCGTTGGATCTTGTGACAGATTAACGGTCATGAATGAATCGGAGGATCGCAATCGGAGCACGGGTGAAAACACTTGCGATTGATCGGAGGCTGTTGCGATTAAGCGCCAACCATCGGATCGACGGGGAGATCAACGGTGGAGAAGTGGATCGGGGGGGCAGTGCGATTAATGCGATGACCGTTAGATCTGTAGGGGAATGGACGGCCCAGATCCAATCGGAAGGTTTCAATAGGGGCGGCACTGCTGCGACTTGCGATTGCGATCGGAGAGGGGTTGCGATTAGCGGCCCGCCGTTGGATCTCCGCGGAAGATCAACGGTGCGGAACGCACCGCAGGTCTTAACGTTATAATCAATCGCATCGGGGATTTCTTGCGTTACAAAGGGTTTTGCCTCCCGCCGATGGTTCCGATTGCGATAAGCGCCGGGGACTTAAGCACTTGGTCCTGGCGCGGGGTCATATGTGGGGAAGTGGTTAAGGGGTTTGCGGTAAGGGGCTAAGCCCTATAATAAGGTCGGAAGAGGGTTATTTTCCCATTTTAATGGATTTAAGGGGTTTAAAGGGGAACGATAGAGGGATAAAGGGGAGACAAGGCCAACAAAGGCTAGGGGGGACCTTAAAGGGGATTTTGGGGGAATTTGAGGAGTAAATGGGGAAATAGAAGGGGAGAAAAGGGGGGATAAAAAGAGGTTAAATGAGGGAAAAATAAAGGGGGAAGGAGGTCTTTGGGCATTTCTTCGTCAACATAGAGGCTTTAAAAGGGGAACCAGCAGAGGGGATTTTCTCAAAGGATAAAGAACACAAAGAGGCTTCAAGGAGACTGTGTTTTTAGAGGAAATGCATTCCTTGAAGACTCAACAACAATTTAGCCCCCTATTTGCTTGTCAAAAATTTCATAGGGGGGCTAACATACCATAGATGCTATTCTTAGAGGGGGAAAGCTTGATGAAGATGAACTCATCGACCATGCCATTCAAATCCAGTCCTCCACTAACACTCCTCTCGAAACCTTAGTAAATTATTTTGAAAGCCAACCTTGGATGGAAGTGCACTCAGTTGAGAAAACCTCTGAAAATACCAAGGCTATTGAGTTTGGCCCATCCAAATCTTTGAAAATAAACCCAAACCTCTCGAATGAAGAAGAGAAGTAGCTATGCCAGCTTTTGAAAGAAAATATTGAAGCATTTGCTTAGGATTACAAGGACACGAAAGGGGTGCACCCTTCAGTATGCAGGCATCACATTTACATCAAAGAAGGATGCAAGCCTGTGAGACAACCCCAAAGAAGGATGAACTTGACTCTGAAGGACATAGTCAAAGAAGAGCTACATAAACTGTTGGATGCAGGGTTCATATATCCTATATCCGATAGTGAGTGGGTATCTCCTCTTGTCATAGTCCCAAAGAAGAATGGGAAGTGGCGAATTTGTGTTGATTATTGATAAATTAACAAAGCCACCAAGAAAGGCCACTTCCCTTTTCCCTTTATAGACCAAGTCTTGGATGGCCTTGCAGGGAAGAAGTTCTTTTCCTTCTTAGATGGGTTCAGTGGGTATAATCAGATTCAAATTAGCCCTGAAGACCAGGATAAGTTCACCTGCCCTTGGGGTACCTTTGCTTATAGAGTCCTACCCTTTGGGTTATGCAATGCCCTAGCCACCTTCCAAAGGGATGTCCTGAGAATATTTTTTGAGTTAGTCCATGAATCTGTTGAAATATACATGGATTATTTCACACCATATGGGGATGAATTCTAGGAAGCTCTCTGTAATATTCCCAATTAGTCATAAGATAATTGGAATATTCATTTTTGTTTCCTGTCTTTGTTTAAATAATAAAAGAGTAAAGGAGGTTCATAATACTCCTTAATAAAGAATAAATCCATGCCAAATGTAAAAAGGCTAAATCTTGGCTGCTAAATCAAGCACCCTTAGGTGTGAAAGGGGATGGAATATTTTGACTGGGTCAACCTTGACCAAATCTACAATGTTGTCATGGAGGAGTGGCCATCAATGAGGCATATCGTAGTTTTAGATGGAGATTCTTTGTGTGAAAGGAGTGATTTCATTGGAGGTGGTTTAGGGTTTGCAAGCTCTTAACTTATAAAAGGAAGAGGATGGAAACACGAGAAGGTTGTTGATGATATGATATTTTTCTGAGTATATGGTCTGTTTAGACATATCTCATTCTCTTGCTGTTTAGCTGGGAATAATGTTGCTTAGCATTGGGTGTTCCTGGTCGGGAATCCCAGCTCTTACCATTGAGTAGCTCTTGGGAGAGTTTGCATTGTATTGTACACTATCTGGCTGAAGGTCAAGCTTCTTCTTTCAACTACAACACATATACTGTTGAGGGTTTGGTTATCTTTGCAAGCTGCAATAGGTGGAGGCTAGATCTCTTCATATCTAGAGCATTTCAGTGCTCCTTTTCAGTGGAGGAGACTTCTACTTCATTGGGAGGAGAGTATTGGATGTATTGAGCTTCATTTTCTGATCTTGGCATGTGGCCAACCACATTCTAAACCCTACAACGCATTTTTACTTCCAGACCTGCATTATTCCTGTAGGTGCTGTTGTAGGGTCTTTTGGCATACCATCTGGAGAGTTGGTTTTCAAGTGTTGGGGATCTGCCCTTCACTTTTGAGATCCATTAGAGGGGATCATTCTCTTTCTCATATCATATCAGATCCATTTCTAGATCTGAATATATCTGCAGATCTGCAGTCTTAAAACTCAGATCTACAAGTTGTACATGGTGTAATGGTAAGAACCCCAAGGGGATTCTGAAGAGGAGCCTATATAGTGTATGGATCTATTATAGATTTTAATTTTCCTGCACTTATTTTCTCTATATCTAAAGTGTAATCTTCAGCTATTGCAGCCCAATAAAATAACGCTGTAAAGCAATTTATAGTCTTAGGACATGGTTGCAACACCTCTTTTTGAATATTTTCTTCTATTAGAGACTTGTATTTCCTGTTATGCATCTCATGGGCCATATTGTACATCTATTTTGCTACTGTAAATACATTTTAAAGGTCTCCATATTGGCCTCCTACTTTATCTTTGATGAACTGCGTTATTTTCTTGCAAATCTGCATTATATTGCTGCATTCCCCATTTGGGAATATTACAGTGGTATCATAGCATCATCTTGGCACAACTCGTGCATTCTAAGAAGAAAATATGTCTTCTGAAGAACAAGGGCCTCTTACTGACAGAGAGAAGAGGTATCTAAAGAGAAGACAGAAGAAATTTGATTACAAAAATGATAATGAAGACAAGGGTAAAGCCCCTTTATCTGGAGGTGAAGATGAAGAAAATGATTTTCTTATGATCCTTCTTAGAGCCATGCAAGATCTTGCTCGAGGGATCAAAGAGATGAGAATGGAAAGAATCAAAGAATCCCCTAAAGGATTCCATCTTGGAGAAGGCTCTGGCATATCTCATCACTGGAATGATCAACCAGTGCATCAGCCACAAGTTTCCCATCGCTCTACCATGCCTACCTTTTTGGCTATGGGAAATGAGGGTTTCAAAAGCATGAATCCCTTAAAGACTATTTTGAATAATATGAGTCTCAAAATCAAAGATTCAAAGATCACTTGAGTTTTCAAGAGTTTTGTCACATCAAGGACAATAGAATACCAAGGCATCATCATAGAGGTGGTGGATTCATTTAGAATCATGATCGACACCACACTATGGGTAGATTCTTTTTACCCAAATTTGATGGGTCCTCCAAGTGTTCTGCCAAATATTGGATAGAAAAACTTGACATCTACTTTCAGTTGAACAAGGTTCCAGAGATGAAGGCTATCAAGATTGCAGCGCTGCACCTTGAAGGTGAAGCACATGACTGGTGGTTCCATGGTTTGTCAAAATTGGGTCATGCCAATGTGACTGCTTATTCAAAGTTCACTAGAAGGCTGGTGGAAATATTTGATAGAAGGGATCCAGAGGCACCATTCATGAGCCTTGCAAAGTTAAAACAATCAGGAAATACAAAAACTTACATTTCTGAATTTTTAAGATTATCTGTTATGGTTCTTGATTTGTCTGCAACAAGAAGGGTGTACATGTTCATTGATGGTTTAGATGAACCTCTTCATGGGTTGGTTAAATCTACCAAGCCCACTACCCTACATGATGCTATTGAAAGGGCTAGAGACCTTCAAGATGCCTTGCCAAAAGCAAAGGCAAATTTTCAGCATAAGCGCTCTTTTCCTTCAAAGGGAAAGGAAGAAAAAGCTGCTCCTTCCAAGGAGAGCTCATACAAGAAGCCTCTTGATGATGACGTCCAGAGAGATCCAAGAAGAAGGAAGCTTTGCTTCACTTTCCAAGAATCATGGGCACCTGGACATAGATGTGCTGCTGGAAAAGAACATTACATATAGGTCTTCTTAGATGATGAGGAGGAAGAAGAAGATGAGCCAAGAAGAGGTCACAACGCTGACACTGCAGGAGGAGAGCCAACACCATCAGGAGATGGGAATGGAGCATTTGCTCCTATTGGAGGGCCTCTTGCATCTTTGAGAGGAGTACCTAAGTACTTGACCTTAAGAGTTCAAGGTTCCACATTGAATCAGAGGGTTTCTGTGTTGATTGATAGTGGGACTACCCATAATTTCATTGATGTCCAACTAGTGCAAAGGAGGGAAGTGCCCACTGGTGCTTTTGAGGGATTCTCTGTTTTGGTCCCAGGAGATAGAAAAATGCAATGCATGCACTATGTTCCATCACTTTTAGTCACCAAGGGGAACATATACTTTGATTGATCACTTCTTTGTGGTTTACATACCTGACACTAATGTGATATTGGGTGTTCAATGGTTGATTACATTGGGGAAATTCACCACTGATTGGGAGGCTTTGCAAATGGAATGGGTAGAAAAAAAGAGTGGTGAGACTTAAATGATCAAAGGCATGCATACATATCCCTCACATACAACTTCCACACAAATAGCAGAGATGGATTTGCACAGTGGAAGCAAGGACCTTACAATCCCATCTATCATGCTCATGAGATTGCTGCATGGGACATTATTATCTAGTGGCAAACCACCTGGGAGGCCACCTGATTTAGATTTTGTGGGAGATATCTCACAACATGATGCTCCAAGCTTAGATCCAGGAGGGATGGGAGCATTGGAAGACAATGATACAACAATGGGTGTCTTGGGTAGGCTCAAGGAGGAGGGAGATCTTCTCCCAATATTATCATCACCCACTCTCATTTCAGATTCTGCGCCGTGGGAGGAGAAGAAGGGAAGGGATGACCTTCCAACACATACCTTTGGCATGGGAGATGTCAAGGAGGAGAGCAGCCACATGACATACATTTCAGCTGATAGATCATCAGTGCTGCCATTGTTGGGGAGTTTAGATCCATATTGGAAATCCAAACTGTTGGTGGATTATTCCAAGGATCTTCACACTTGCATGATACTTGATGACCAGCTGCATGAAGAGGGCTACTTAGTCCAAGAAGGAGTCATCTATTATCATGGTAGGATATTCTTGTCTAGAGCCTTCAAGATCAAGGAGAAGTTACTACAAAGGGCCTATGAAGAGTTTTGTTTCAGCCATACATACTCCATGAAATTCTACAACATCATTATGAGGAGCTACACTTGGAAGGGATTTGACAGAGAACTATATCAGCATTTTCAAAGATGCATGTAACATGTGGAGATGGGGCAGCAACATAACTCTATGGAAGAGTTAATTCAACCATCTCTTTCTCTTTTTGAGGAAGGGGACAAACCTATGCAGCACTCCATTTGTTTGAGGAGAAATTTTGGTGGAAAATATGCTCATGTAAATAATGTTTCATTTGATTATTGTTTGCATTCTTTCACCATGTATATGCAGGCCATGACTCCAAGGAGGAGTATTTTACCTTATAAAATTCATGGCCAACTTTGGGCCAAATTTTTTTCTGAATATGGGCACTCCCTTGGAGGACAAAGGGAGATTTTGTTTGATGATGGGTGCATTCCTAAGGCACCAAATATATCTCACACTTTTAGCCATGGTGAGATGAACTGGACAACAAGTAAGTGGTGGGGAAACCACTTACCACATATTTATCTGATGCAAATAGGAGATGCACTGCGCTGGTTCCACATGTGGGACTATGACCCACCTCCATATGCACAAATTTATGTTTGTTTGTATGTAGTTTTACTCCCATACATTGATGATGTACTTGTAATTTTTATGGGAATGTATAGAGGGAGGATGGGTGGTATGCATGTGCCCTATGGGATGGAGATTATCCATGTACCTTATGCTACATGTTTCAGGGAGAACATTGGGCAAACCATGTTTGTTTCAGTTGAGCTATTGTCTCCTTATGGGATGGATTATTTACATCTCATGAGAACTTTGGAGGAGAAATTCATGGAGGGCTGGATTGGTGAACATTTAGCTTATGGAGGAAGCTTATCACATGTTGGTGTCACCAATGGAGGAGGAGAAGAGTTGCAACACTCAACTTATCAGTTGCTTGAGGACACACAACATTTGGGAAGGGAGGACTGTAATATTCCCAATTAGTCATAAGCTAATTGGAATATTCATTTTTGTTTCCTATATTTTTTTAAAGAATAAAAGAGAAAAGGAGGTTCATAATACTCCTTAATAAAGAATAAATCCATGCCAAATGTAAAAAGGCTAAATCTTGGCTGCTAAATCAAGCACCCTTAGGTGTGAAAGGGGTTGGAATATTTTGACTAGGTCAACCTTGAACAAATCTACAACGTTGTCATGGAGGAGTGGCCATCAATGAGGCACAATGTAGTTTTAGATGGAGATGCTTTGTGTGAAAGGAGTGATTTCATTGGAGGTGGTTTAGGGTTTGCAAGATCTTAACTTATAAAAGGAAGAGGATGGAAACATGAGAAGGTTGTTGATGATATGATATTTTTCTGAGTATATGGTCTGTTTAGACATATCTCATTCTCTTGCTGTTTAGCGGGGAATAATGTTGTTTAGCATTGGGTGTTCCTGGTTGGGAATCCCATCGGAGAGTTTGCATTTTATTTTCAAGTATCTGGCTAAAGGCCAAGCTTCTTCTTTCAACTACAACACAGATCCTGTTGAGGGTTTGGTTGTCTTTGTAAGTGGCAGCAAGTGGAGGCTAGATCTCTTCATATCTAGACCATTTCAGTGCTCCTTTTCAGTGGAGGAGACTTTTACTTCATTGGGAGGAGAGTATTGGATGTATTGAGCTTCATTTTCTGATCTTGGCATGTGACCAACCACATTCTAAACCCTATAGCACAGTTTTACTTCCAGATCTGCGTTATTCCTTTAGGTGCTGTTGCAGGGTCTTTTGGCATACCATATGGAGAGTTGGTTTTCAAGTGTTGGGGATCTGCCCTTCACTTTGGAGATCCATTGGAGGGGATCACTATCTTGCTCATATCAGATCAGATCCATATCCAGATCTGAATATATCTATAGATTTGCAGTCTTAAAAATTAGATGTACAAGTTGTACATGGTGTAATGCTAAAAACCCCAAGGGGATTCTGAAGAGGAGCCTATATAGTGTATGGATCTGTTATAGATCTGAATTTTCCTGCACTTATTTGCTCTAGATCTAAAGTGTAATCTTCAACTGTTGCAACCCAATAAAATAACGTTGTAAAGCAATTCCCATTCTTAATACATGGTTGCAACACCTCTTTTTGAGGATTTTCTTCTATTGGAGACTTTTCTTTCCTGTTATGCATCTCATGGGCCATCTTGTACATCTATTTTGCTGTTGTAAATACATTTAAAAGGTATCCGTATTGGCCTCCTGCTTTGTCTTTGATGAAATGCATTATTTTCCTGCAAATCTGAATTATATTGTTGCATTCCCCATTTCGGAATATTACACTCTCTCCAATTTGGGTAAAGTACTAAGAAGGTGCATTGAGATGCATCTCTCCGTGAGCCCAGAAAAGTGTGAATTCCTGAAGAAATCAGGGATTGTATTGGGACACTCCATATCCCAAGCAGGAATATAGGTAGACCCGAACTAAATCACTTTCATCAAAATGGTACCTTCTCCTCAAAAGCAGAAAGATGTCAGGAGTTTCTTAGGCTTAGCTGGTTACTATAGAAGGTACATCAAATATTTCAGCAAGATGGCTTCGCCATTATTTGGGTTATTGGCTAAAGATTCTAAGTTTATTTGGTCCGGCCCTTGTCAAGAGGCTTTTGAGCTAATTAAGAAACAATTGACTACTACCCCCATTCTTCGAGGTCCAAATTAGACTCTCCCTTTCCACATCCACACTGATGCATCCGAAAAAGATGTAGGGTAAACATTAGGAAAATTAGAGGACAAAATCCCTTATGCCATTTATTTCATCAGCAAGAATTTGTCAAAGGCCGAGCTGAATTATACTCTTAGCCATTTTCCATGCATTGAACAAATTCAAGCATTATGTCACTGGGTATTAGACCTTTGTCCACATTGACCATGCAACCATCAAGTATTTAATGAACAAACTAGATGTAAATGCTAGGATAATTAGATGGTTGTTACTTTTGCAGCAATTTGATTTGGCTATTGTTGATAAAGCTGGAAAGGAAAATGTGGTTGTAGATTTTTTGTCCAGGTTAGTTCTCCCTGCAGGTGAAGAAGGAATGGTGGATGACTAGCTGTTAGATGAAAACCTCTTTTCCATATCAATACTCTCACCATGGTTTGCTGATATAGTAACTACTTGGTTGCTGGAAAAATCCCTCCTAATATTTCATTCAAGGAGATGTGCAGAATCATCAGAAAAAGTGCCCCTTTCATATGGATTGGGGGAAATATTTTCAAGCTAGGCCCTGATCAAATCCTAAGGAGATGTGTGAGGGAGGAAGAAGTTTTTTTTACCCTCTCTGAATGCCATGACAACCCATGTGGAGGCGACTTTGTTGCAAAGAGAACTGCTTACAATGTTCTGCAGGCAGGATGCTATTGGCCTACCCTTCACCAAGATTCCAGAAGATACACCAGCAGGTGTGACCAGTGCCAAAGGATGGGGAAACCCACACAAAGGGATGAAATTCCTTTACACCCTTAGGTGGATCTTGAGCCATTTGATAAGTGGGGCATGGAATTTTTTGGACCTATCGATCCACCATCTGGACAAAATAAGTATATCATAGTCTACACTGATTACCTGAAAAAATGGGCTGAAGCAAATGCAGTGAAGGTAGCAATTGAGGAGAAAGTAGCAGAATTTCTGAGGGAGAATTTGTTTTAAAAATTTGGATACCCCAGAGAAATAGTCAATGATCAGGGAGCACAATTCACCTCTCACCTCATTGAGAATATTTTGAGGAAGCACGAGATTAAGCATAGAAATTACCCTGCTTATCACCCTCAGGCGAATGGCTAAGTAGAAGTAACTAAAAGATCTTTAGAGAGCATACTCACTAAGGTTGTGAGAAATAACAGAAAATATTGGGCAGACAGATTGGTAGAAGCTACTTGGGCCTACAACACTACTTGGAAGACAACAATAGGATTCACTCCTTATGAACTAATCTATGGTAAGAAAGCTCTAGTTTTAGCTGAGTTTGAATTCAATACTTTGAGAATGGAAACTGAATTAAATCTAGATCTATAAAATTCCAAAAAAGAGAGTTTACTACAACTAAATGGATTGGATGAGTTCAGAATGCATGCACTTCTTCACACAGAGGTAGTTCAACTACAAAGGAAGGTATGGCATGACAAGAACATCAAAGAAAATACCTTCCAAGAAGGAGGTTGGGTGCTGTTGTATGATTCAAGGTTTAAATATTTTAAAGGAAAGTTGATGAAAATATGGTTAGTACCTTACATAGTGGAAAAATGTTTTGATAATGGCACAATTCAAATCAGAACCATAGATGAGGAAGGAATCCCCTTGCTTGTCAATGGTCACTGACTTAAAATTTACAAGAAGCCTTTGTCAAAGGCAGAGTTCATAAATTCAATATGAAGAGAGGTGTATGTGATGGGAAACTCCATAGTTTCCCACACCTCCTAAAAAAAAGGAAAAAAGAAAAAAAATAACCTTGTGGGTTGAAAACCTCGATGGAGGCAGCTCAATTTCTCAAAAAAAGAGAAAAAGAGAATACAGATCCATGGGTGAAAACCTCTCTGAGGCACCCAAGGCAATTTTGTGGGTTGAAAACCTCCATGGAGGCAACCCACTTTCTTTCAAAAAATAAATAAAGAAAAAAAGAACAAAAAAAAAGAAAATACATCTGCATCTCTGTGTTTTCTATGTTTTTTGTTTTGCAGGTTGTTAATGGTTTCTGGAAACACAGGGAAGCATTTATCTTCTTTTCCCTTCTTCTATCTTACCATTCATCCCATCATTCACTCCATTCATCTTCATAACTTCCTCCATCACCTCCATACACCACACTTCTCCATTCCTGAGCACAATGTAGCAAGAGAAGCAACACAAAAACAGACTACTACAAGCATCGGGAAGTTCCTTCAAAAAAAAAAAAGTGTTCATGGACTTCCAAGAATAACAAGAAGGAAAGCTGCATAACAGACTCCAGGAGAACGAGAATTCCACCCATGGCATCTCAAGCACCCCACACGACATCCACAACAGAGAGAAACAACAAGCAAAGATTAGCTGCTCATTCAACAAGATGCTCATTCAGAGTACATGAATATGGTCAGGAACACAACATCTAAAAGGCTTGTCTCCAGCCTCCAGCTCCTGTAACCGCCTTGGAAACAACAGGTAAACTCAGGGATAACTTCTCACCCCTTGCTACACATCCATAATAGCCAGAAATAATTAATTTGCAGACTTAGAGTTTAAGGGACAGAAAGGTGGCCAGTTAACTCGACCACCACCATGAGATATGACTGGAATAAACTGTAAGTACACACCACATGGGCGTGAAAAAGAAAATAATTTAAATCAGTGGAATAGAGGAGAACGAGGAGAGGAAACACGCAGTCCATCATGAACTAACAAGAGGAAGAAACAATTTCCTACAACATAAATGGAGCTGAGCTGAGTTACATAAGCACTCCACAATTAGCTGCGCTATCCAATAAAAGGATATTCCATTCATCCAAACCAGTAAATTGAAATTTTTAAAGGGAAAGAGACCGATGGAAGCACACAGCGCTTAAAGAAGAAGAGGAAGATACAAAGAGCCAAAGAAAAACAGAAGAGATGGCCATAGAAGTCATAGAGATAGTAGAAAGTGGGCGAGAAACCAACTCACAACACAACACCACATCCCCTCAATTCAAAAAAATAGTTGCAACCATAGCTCCTCTGAGCACAAAGAGAAAAAGGCAGACCTCTAGGTATTCCAGATCTGACAAGAATCAGAGAGAGCCAGAAAATTCTACCACAAGTCCGATTATCATTAAGGAATCACCAAGGGGAGAGGAAAGAATCAAAGAGATAAGTCTGAAGGAGCAACTGAAGAAGGCACAGGCAGAGAATGTAGCACTGGAGGAGAAATTGCAGCAAAAAGAGGAGCAAGTATCCACCATGGCGGACTTATGCATAGAAGCCCTTCACTGCACAGATTCCCCTCTGACTCATATGCTATGTACCTCAAAGAACAATGGCTTCTATTTCAAATCAAAACTCTAGCCTCCTATGGATCACTACCTTTCCAAGATTGTAGGCAATTCATGAATTTATACAAGCAAACTAACATGGATGATCAGGCAAAGATGGCAGAGTTTTATGTGAATAAATTTGTGTTGAAAAATCTGGATATTTGGGACCCCAATCCTATAATGGGGGATATGAAGTTAATGGCTCTAGTATCTTGGATGGTGAATAAATACACTAGATCAAAAGATATATGGAAGGTCATGGGAAGAAGAAATAGAGAACCCTTATATATCGAACCATAATTTTTCAGCCCAAGAGGAGTCATCCTTAACCATCGAGAGATTGAAAGGGACCCTGCAGGGGTTGAAAGATACCTTCAGACTCAAAACCAGGTGATAGGCCACTTTGATGATGTCTCTAGGCAGATAGAAGATGAGTGCATTATGGCCAGCTAGAGGAGATGGAACAACCTCCCTCACAGCCTCAAGAACAGGGAGTACCATGCTTCAGAAAGACTAAGGGGTGCATTGGAAAGGGAACCGTTATACAAAGGGGCCATGTAGGCCAAAAATATCCAATGGTTGGGACAAAATCTCAACCCACTTTTGCTGCTGGGGCTGATTGATGAATAGGACACAGATGCACAAGATAGAGAGTGGGAGAATGCATAAAATAATAATGGTTTTTACCCCCTTGGGGAAACTCCCACACTTCTTCCTCAGGAAATCAAGGGGGATGTTAGAGCCTTAAAGGAAATGTAGGAGGAGGATTAGTTTCTCAGAGGATGAGAAACCATTCAGTAGGGGGGTGATGATGAGCTCCATCATTAGAAATATTTGGAGGGGTTAATAGTCACCTTTTTGCCTTCTTATATCTCTTTTTCTTGCATTTTTATTATTATTTGGTTTTATGATGCTAGTATAGGTGGTGATTAAGGCTAACATACTCTGAGTGCCTAATATGAGGTTGAGTGCAAAAAATCATGAATTATTAAGCATTTTCATAAGGATTTTATCATAAATACTTGGATTTAAGTGGACTCAACCACCCCAAATATTCTCTCCAGCAATTCGAGTCCAAAGGCAACCAAGAAACTCAAAGAAGAGTGCACCCAATCCTTGTTCACTGGGAGTCAGGTAGACTCAATCACCATTTTCTAGGGAGTTGTTGGTAGCTTCCCTATAGAATAAATAGAGAAGAGCTAGAGCTAGGAAGAGTTAGTCTATTCTAGTCTCGATTCCATTCAGAACTATTGTTGTGAGCTATTGAGCTCTTTGTTTTATTCAGGGATCAAAATTTCAGAGATGTATGCAGTTATTCTTTTATGAAATGAGTAGACTGGTTTCATTCGACTGATTTAAGTTTCATAGGGCTAGGCTCGTGGGTTAGGGCCCAATCCATGTGCCTCAGCTTCTCTGATGTTACTATTTTCTTTCCTTTCTGTCATTCAGCTAGTTTTGCTTCTGCCATTTAAGTTAGATCTGCTTTTGATAAGTTTCATTGCTGTTTAGTTTTTGTGCTGATGTAGTTTTTAATTACTTATGTGTAGTAAATAGAGGAAAAATTCCAAAAACTGTGGTCAAGTCCCCTCTCTCATCTCTGTCAATAGATTTCGAGCAGGTTAGACCTTCCCACAGGCAAAAATTGATTTATGTTTGAGTTTTGGGAAGATATTGTATTACCAAGTCGAAGCCTTTCTTTCACTATTTTATCACGCATTTTTGTCTATTTTCCGTGCATAATCTGCAGGTGTGTTTCATTTATGAGCACTGCTCTTATGCCTACATTACCCTCCTTTCCTTCTCACCTTCACGTTGTACTTACCCTTGTTCCTAACGCACTTAAGCCCTTTAAGCCTTACTTATTTGTTTTTCTTTGTTCACTGTTGCCTTACCTTTTTATGCAAAACACATGAAAAACCATTCAAAACCACTGAAAACCCGACCTCTACCTTTTATCCTCGAGTCTCCTGCCACCGTACATCGCACTTCGCAAATCGAAACATTTGGCTTTTACCTTTAACACTTACCACTCTTTCCTTGCTATTGTGATATTGCGAAATCGCAAATCGTACTTCGCAACATTTACCTTTTACCTTTAACACTTACCGCTCGTTCTTTGCGAGTGCGATATTGCGAAATCACAAATCGCACTTCGCACCATTTACCTTTTCTCCCTTAACACTTACTGTTGGTCCTTGCGATTGCGATATTGCGAAATTGCGCCCCGCCGTTGGTCCCATCGCCATATCTCCCATCGCAAAATCGCACTTTGTACATTTTAGCTTTTACCCTTAACACTTACCTCTCGATTATTGAGAAATCGCAAATCGAAAATCACATAGTTTAAATTTTTGCATAACACTTACCATTCATTCCACCGATGCAATAACTCCGCCACGTCACTCGTCGCACTTCGCACTTCGCAGAACTTACCACATTGCAGATCACAACCTGCAACTTTTACACAAATCGCACTTCGCACATTTTAGTTCATTCTTGTTGATCTTTACTGCTATCCATCTAAACTTGCGATATTACGATTCACGACCCACCATGTCACTTCACACTTCGCACAACTTAGTTCATTCTTGTTAATCCTTAGCGCTATCCCTTTAAACTTGCGAAGTTGCGATTACGACATCGCACCTTGCAAATTTTGTCCTCGATCGTATTCCGCCATCACATTTTTGAGTTCTGTCCACTCCAAAGTCATTTCTCATGTGATCATAAATTTTTATAAGGGTTTAACCCCCTATTTCCACTTCCAAACCTCATTTCATGTGTTAAACCCCCCATTAGCCTCTTTTAGCCCTTTTCTTCCCTCCAATCTGCAAATTAACTCTTTTTAATTAGAATTAAGTCATGGATAGCCTATTTGCATGGATAGAAGCATGGTAGGATAAGTAGAGAGCATTTAACCGTTTGGCCAAGTTAAGTGTGGTTTAGAATTAGTTTCCTTTCTGCTATTTGTTTTCTTTGAATTAAATTTGTTTAATTCTTGTCATTTCCTTTCAGCAATTTAATTTAGTTTCATACAATCATTTCCTTCTTGCACATTAAATTAGTTCCATTTCTTTCATTTCCTTTCCGCAATTTAGTTTAGTTTCATTGAAGTGTGACAGACTTCACTAAGAACCCCTGGAAGTAGCACCCTTTCGTAAAGCATAAAAGTATGACATGAACATAATGCATCTACTGTGTATAGAGCACTGTCACCTAAAATTTTGTACGAACCCTGGGTTGATAAAGTAAATTAGGGCATCCCCTGGGAGTTGCAGCACTCTTGGTGCAATACCAGGGCTCACCATACATGACACCACATGTACAATCATACACACAACACCACATGTACATAGCACCATATGTACAACATGCACACCACGCCATATGTACACAACATCGCATAGGAAAAATGAAAAAAACACCATATGTACATAACACCACATATACAACATGTACATATCACCATATGTTCACAACACCGCATATCCAACATGCACTCAGTATGATATGTACACAACACCACATATCCAACATGGGCTCCGTATGATATGTACACAACACCGCATATCCAACATGTACATATCACTATCTATACCCAACACTGCACAAACAACATGTAAAAAACACCATATATACATAACATTTCATAAAAAACATGTACACAACGCCATATGTACATAGCTTTGCATGTACGCAACACGATTTGTGCATAGCACTTCATAAACAACATATACACAATATCATATATACACAAAACCACAGTACACAACATCACAAGTACAACTTGTACAACATATACACAACAATAGTATTTCACATCTATAGACCACACACTGACTCTACCAAGAAAACTTTCTTATAGTGTCCTTTCACTATTCATGCATGTTCCAACATGCCACTGATCATACTGCTTGCATTCTAATGATTTATCCCTCAACATTACCTATCCATAACATAAACATAGGAATAGTACAAACATATAATATCAATTCATATCCACATGATACCGACCTTGTAGATATGTTAGGGCTACTCTCCCTAATTGATTCCTCATAATCCAGAAACTTCTTCATACCATTCACCTTCATGAACAATCATTCCTCCACGAGAATGATTCCTGAGGACCTTGTCAGAAAACGACTTACATACATGGCTGAAAGGGATTGATTCTTTTCCCTTGGTCATGTATCAGCTTTGGCTTTCAATCTTGTTTCCTCTATTTTATATAGAGACCATATATCCTAGAATGGTGTTGCTTCTTTCTTCCCATATATTCTCTAAGTGAAGTTTCCCCATTCTTTGGGTAGAGCATTCAACACCACTATACTAATTTCTCTAGACTTTACTTCTCCTAATTCCTGCAAATAGTATCATATTTCAAAAATCCTCATAAAATATGAAGTGATTCCTCCCCCTCTTGAAAATTTTATCTTGTATAGTTATTGACTTAGAGAGATTATTTCTCCTACAGTATTTACAAAGAATAGCTCCACCATCTTTTCATATATTTATTTTGCAGCTTATAGTTTTGATACATAGGGAATGAGTGAGTCCTTAATGGATTATATGAGAATCCTCTAGGCTCTTATTTCTCCCTTCATGTACTTGGCATGAACTGGAGCATCTTATTTTGAAGGTTGCATTGAATTTCCTTTGATGTAGACCATGAATTCATTTTCAATTAGATTCAAATATTTCCTTTTCTTCCATGCACGAAATTTTGATGACCCAACCAATTTGTTGCTTTCTTTGTAGAAAGTCATTTTAACAGATTCAAATGAGGTCATAGAACTACTTACTTGTGTAGATTGATTTCTTCCTTCTATCAGCTTCATTGATTATGATGAAGATGATGGCAGGAACTCCCTATTAGATTGATTTCAAAGTAGGTGATCTTGGATCCTTGATGATTAAGGATTACTTCAGAATGATGATGTCTTAAATAGAATTGGATGGTGCTTGATGACGTGTCTTCCAACAATATCTTCAATATCAAGAATCTTTGATGTCAAATATTACCTCCTCGATGTGTGGATTCTTTGAATAAGGTTGAAGGTCTTCTTGAGATGGCTTGAGGATTTCCTTGCAAAATGATTTGACTCTTCAATGTATACTTTGAATTTTTCTTTGATTATTTCTAGAAAACTGATCCTTGATCTTTGATCCTCGAGTGTCTTATTTTCAAATATCCCTTTGTCTTCAACACCTTAGCTCTGATACCATGTTGAGAATTTGGAAGGGCATAGTTTAATTCAATTCTCTACTTTTTAATTACTTGTGAGCTTACTTCTCTTAGATCTTCTCTTTATTAGCTTATTAGGTATTTCATCAAGTCAATTATCAAAACACAAGAGAAAAAAATTTAGGATATTCAAGCCAAGGCCAAAACCTCTCCCTCTTGGAGAGGAAAAACCACAAGTAATTATTCTTATAGACTTTCAGTTGACAAGTACCATGACCATGACACATGCCCTTGATCCTTGTATGCCTCCAAGACCTTGTCACTGCTATTTTCTTGACTTCTTATGCTGATCTCTCTTTTCTACACTATTCATCACCAATACTAGAGAACTTGGTCTCTAACTGCACTCCTTCTTTCTTCACTCTTTTACACCGACCCTAGGAAATATTGGTTCCTAGATAACCACTTGCTTCTTTACGGTCCTCCTTCAAACTAGTCTCAACCTCCTTTTTCCTACACCTCTTTATATCTGAGACACTTAGCACATTGTGATAACACTTCTCTTATACTACTTCGACCCCTTCAAAATACTTCAGACATAGGTACTTCCTTACAGAGTGATACTATGTCTATTTTCGTGAACTAGTGGAAGACTCCTTCTTCAAATTACATTTCACAACTTTGCACTGTATTATATACTGTGTTAACCATTAACTTGTTACTGCAATTTCGAACTGTCATGTGCCTCCTGTTATAGATATATCTAAGGTTACTAGGCCGAATACAGTGACATGATATTTCTCCTTTCATTTGTTGTCTGTGCTGCACCAAACCATAGACCTTACTGTAATATATATATATATAAATATCAGACCATCCGAACTATTCTGTGTCTTTTTCAACGCAGTCTACCTGGGTATATATCATGGTTGGGAACATCTAATTAGCTTACTTGTCCATGAATAGTTGTGACTATTTTATAAGGCAACTTTTACATATGATTGCGAGCTGAATTGAGAGGGGTATCTCCAACATTATTAGACTGATTTGATCAGGGGTATTTCCATCATGCTTGAGCCATCTACAACAAGCCATTTGAAAAGGTATTGAGGCATACTACTTACATCAATAAATTGAATTTCCAAGTGTAACAACACTTCATATATATGACTCTAAATTATAAATTTATGACAAGATGACAAATCTCTAAAAGACATCACGAAGAAGTATTTGGCCTATAATAAAAACTCCTTTCTCATGATACCCATGAGGCAAGATTTAAAAAAATACGTTTTATTGTATTTGTCTTCTTCATTACATAAATTCAATAACTACATATTCATTATGAAGACCAAACCTAGTTACATTTTCCAACACTCACTCTTAACTATGGAGGTATTCATAATGGTACATGGTTACTTTCAATAGGAACAATCCCATAAGAAGAATTGGATTGGTAATCACATATGTATAGCATCATATAAACCAACATTGTCACAGTGCAAGGCCTTGACTAACAACCCCATCTCTCAACGAGACAATGGGCTACAATGATGGTGAGACAAATGACTTATAGAAACCATCATCTTGTCTCTCCAAGGTACATAATCCACTTGGGTGTTCAAAAAGTATGACCTTACTGGAATATTCTTATACTAGGTAGCTAATCCTCAAAAAATATAGGTCCACGACTACTCTTATTTTGAATGCCCTATCACATTCTCAAAGAGTATTATCAGATGCCATATGATTACCCAATCCTCCATTCTGTCTTCCCAGGTGAATACCATAAGGATGTGTTTATCCATTCTCTCCTTCATGGCCTTCACTAAGACTTACGATGACTAGTCATGGTCTAGTGCATGCCACATGAATTAGGGAATCAAATATGTCACTTACTTTTAGTTTAGGAAGGACATACTCATTCCTTTACAAGGAATGTAACTAATCTCATTCTTAGGAATTACCAAGTTTCTTCCAAGTAAGTATCTTACACTAGGCTCCCTCTTAACCAGGGACCTACATCAACAATGGTCAGACACCCAGTTGCTCATGAAGAATTCGTCCCTTCGATGTCATGAATTACTTTGATATTGATGAGTATTCAACTTTGGGATAACTTCATAGGGCACATATCATCCATCACTTTCATCCATGAGTCATGTCATCTATCAAAAAGTGATTTATCAATATTTCTCATCTGGTCCATCTACATGCCATGTTGCTTTCCTTCGAACCATATATCTTCCAAGGATCTTTCATCCTTTTATATGGTTGGAAACCCTACATAGAGTTATCCAGATAAACTTATATATATGAAATTTTAAATGAAAAGTTACCTCAGTGATGATCTTTCACCAAGACATCTTCTTGTAGGCATCGACATCCTTCATACAAATTGACACATCTCCTAAATATATGTATTGTCAAGGGTATTCATCTTTATCGCACTTCTATCAGAGTCTACATATCTTCCCATGATATTTCCCAGTAAAATCTTCTTGGATTTCGGATGATAACTACCTCTTATCATGGGTGAACTTCACGATATCTTCTTTTCTTTCTCCACACAGTTTTACTTCATTCCTAGGAACTTCTAGTATACAGTTCCTTGTTTGTATACAACCACATCATATTTCATATGATGACATATTATTTTGATTTCATCTGTTATTGACAACTTGTGTATCATAAGAGATTATCCTTTCTATACTTCTAAAGTACATCACCTGCAACCATATGAAATGACTTCATAGCGTCTAGTGTCAGAATATAAATATATGTACCTAATCATTTTACTTTTGAGTCATCCTACAGAAATTTTCCCTTGACCTTCTTCATCAATATGTCATCATATCCTAATCCTATATTTTTGTAAGATATAATTCCTGATGAAACCTTTTTCTTTCTTCCTAACCAGTGAATCCAAAGAAGACTCCATTAGAAAATTTCAGCACCTGTTTCCATAGATGGCCCTTGATCTATATGACTACCTTTCCTCAATGTTTTTATTAGTGAGGTTCCCATGAGACACTTCTTTCATATTGTAGTTGTATTGCGAACACTATCCTATGACAAGTGCTCCTTCCATGATTCTATCATGATGATATTGGAGTGATGCATTAATGTACAATTCTTCCTAACATATTATTTTACAACCGACAGGAACCTCTTAAAGAGGAAGATGATCTCAATCATAGTAGATATCTTTCTTTTCTTTTTTCTTAGATTACATTGCATCAGGTTCTTCCCTTTCTTCTTGGACATGGCTGCAAGGGCTTGATTCTTTTCCCTTGGTCCTGTACCATCTTTGGCTCTTATTTCCTCTATTTTACGTAGAGACCATAGATCCTAGAATGATGTTGCTTCTTTCTTCCCATATATTCTTGAAGTTAATTTTCCCCATTCTTCTGCTAGAGCATTCAACAACACTTTATTCTTTTCTATATCAAACATTACTTCTCCTAATTCCTGCAGTTTGTCTCATATTTTAGAAATCCTCATAAAATATGAAGTTATTCCTTCCTCTCTTGAAAATTTCATCTTGTATAGCTATTGTCTCAGAGAGATTACTTCTTCTGCATTACTTATAGAGAATAAATCCACCATATTTTCATATATTTCTTTTGCAGTTTCTAGTTTTGATACATAGGGAATTAGTGAGTCCTTAATGGATTCTATGAGAATCCTCTAGGATCTTATTTCTCCCTTCATGTACTTGGCATGAGTCATAGAATCTAATTTTGAAGGTTGTGTTATACTTCCTTTGATGTAGACCACGACTTCATTTTCAATTAGATTCAAATCTGTCCTTTTATTCCATGCACGAAAGTTTGATGACCCAACCAATTTGTTGCTTTCTTTGCAGAAATTCATTTTAAGAGATTCAAATGAGGTCATAGAAATACTTACTTGTGTAGATTTATTTCTTACTTCTATCATATTCCTTGATGATGATGATGAAGATGATGAAAAGACATCCCTCTTAGATTGATTTCAAAGTAGGTGATCTTGGATCCTTGATGATCAAGGATTACTTCATAATGATGATGTCTTCAATAGTGTTGGATGGTGCTTGATGATGTGTCTTCCAACAATGTCTTCAATATCAATAATATTTTATGCCAAATATTACTTCCTCGATGTGTGGATTCTTTGAATAAGGTTGAAGGTATTCTTGAGATGGCTTGAGGGTTTCCTTGCAAACTGCTTTGAATCTTCAATGTAGACTTTGAATTTTGCTTTGATGCTTTATATAAAACTGATTCTTGATCTTTAATCCTTGAGTGTCTTCTTTTCAAATATCCCCTTGTCTTCAACACTTTAGCTCTGATACCATGTTAAGAATTTGGTAGGGCATAGTTTAATTCAATTCTCTACTTAATAGTTACTTGTGATCTTACTTCTCTTACTTAGGTCTTCTCTTTATTAGCTTATTAGTTATTTCATCAAGTCAATTATCAAATTTACACAATAGAAAAATTTAGGATATTCAAGCTAGGGCCAAAACCTATCCCTCTTGGAGAGGAAAACATGCAAGTAATTCTTCTTATATACTTTTAGTTGACAAGTACCATGATCATGACACAGACCCTTAATCCTTGTATGCCTCCAGGACCTTGTCACCAATTTTTTCTTGACTTATTATGATGATCTATCTTTTCTACATCTCTCAACACCAGTACCAGAGAACTCGGCCTCTAACTGCACTCCTTCTTTCTGCACTACTTTACTCTGACCCTAGGAAATCTCGGTTCCTAGATAACCACTTCCTTCTTTACCGTCCTCTTTCAAACTTGTCCTGAACTCCTTTTTCTTGCACCTCTTTATATCTGAGATCTTTGGCATGTTGTGATAACACTTCTATTATACTCCTTCGATCACTTAAAAATACTTCAGACATAGATACTCCCCTACAGAGTGATACTATGTCTATTTTCGTGAACTAGTGGTAGACTCCTTCTTTGCATTAAATTTCACAACTTTGCACTATATTATATACTGTGTTAACCCTCAACTTGTTACTGCAATTCTGAAATTTCATGTGCTTCCTGTTATAGATATATACAAGGTTAATAGACCCGATACAGTGACATAATATTTCTCCTTTTCTTCGATGTCTGTGTTGCATCAAACCACATACCTTACTGTAATATATATCCAAAAATATTAGACCATATGGATTGTTCTGTGTCCAGTTTTTTGCAGTCTACCTGGGTATATATAGTGGTTGGGCACAGGTAATTAGCCAACCTGCCCATGAATATTTGTGATTTTTTTATAAGCCGACTTTTACATATGATTGAGAACCGACTTGAGAGGAGTATCTCCAACATTATTAGACTGATTTGATCAAGGGTATTTTCATTATTCTTGAGCCATCTACAATAATCCCTTTGACAAGGTTTTGAGGCATACTAATTACATCAATAAATTGAATTTACAAGTGTAACAACACTTCATTTGCATGACTCTAAATTATATATTTATGACAAGATGACAACTCCCTAAAAGACATCAAGAATAAGTCTTTGACCCATAATAAAAAATCCTTGCTCATGAAACCCATGAGGCAATCTTTACAAAAATACATTTGATTATCTTTTTATTCTTCATTACATAAATTCATAATTACATAGTCATTATGAAAACCGAACCTAGTTACACTTTACAACACATACCAGGTTAAATAAATCAACTAGATGACAATCAAACACTCAAACACCAAATAGATGACGTAATAAAACTCATACCTTAATGTATCTTAGGGGAGGCTATATTTTCTACACAATCAATCCAGATTAGCACAAAGTAACTTCAAAGAGACATAAACCCAAACTTAAATAATGTCATGATATCCATAATAGTAACTAGCTAAAATGTTCACATCATAAACTCATAAAAAATTGTCATTCGTGCATAACAATCACATCCACATAGTTAGTGTAGATAGGACAACACAATAGCACAAATATGTCGACTCGTAATTGACTGTCATAACCCTAACCATATGCATAGGCCATTCCAAATTAGCATGCTACATATAACATCAATATCCTATGTACATGGACCATAACCATAATGCATATGACCACCATGCATATAACAACAAGTTACTATCCTTAATGACTAACTGATGCATGTACATATGATTACACTGATCAACTAACATTTATCACACATGTAACCACAATAACAATGGAATGAAAAGCATATAAGTAACCCTAATGCTTATAACAACCATTAAATGACATACATTCATACCAAAAGTACAAAAATATATCATGATTTGCTCTCACGCTGAAGTCTAGTGCCACAACTTTACTTTGATGATCTGCATCCCCTGCTCTATCTCAACTAACAAATCAACATCATACCATACCAATAGCATTGTTATGACCTAAAATTCCTACAATGACCTCATGGAAAACAACTATAACCATGACAATGCATGTATAACATGGTATATACGCTGACATGCATAAGAAATGCATATCAAACTCACATGCATTCATTACAAATGAATCCCAACAACAACATCATCAACTTCCACATGGCAACACAACTGTAACAATGACCACTACCATGCATACACAATAATAAAATAGTCCATAACACAGGAATGCATGTGAATATAACCCTATAGTCACTCCCACAATGCCTGCAAGGGAGACAATGCAATATTTTCAGTCAGTTCTGTGCTAGAGACTACGAGATTTAAGCCACTTTTTTAGGGCTAGTCTCCAAGCCACTGTTGGGAACTTTATGAGACTTTCTGAGACAATAAATGACACCAAGAAAAAGCCTCTAACACAAAAATTTATTCAAACCAAGCCCAACGATGACATTTATTTCGTCAAACATGTCACAAATATGAATTCTACGGGTTAAAACAACATATCTGAGCATAGATGTATCATAATTATTTGATAATCTCTAGGAAGCATTGATGCGTTATAACATTAGCTGCATTATCATCTATTAGTCCATATGTTCATTGTTCCTTAATTTATAAATCAAAACATGATGATATCCATACATCATTACTGTCATAAAACATACTCATAAACAACATAAAAACAATAGAAATGACAAGGATATAACAACCATAAAATCTACATATAAACAAGTGCATTTGCACATAACATATCAAGGAGAAGAAAATCTTACTAATGAATGATTAGGCCCACCAGGTTCAAGACTTCCACGTTCCACCTGACCATAGATTGGCTAAACCAACTCTCTCTTCAACTAATCACCCCCGTGACATATTCCAAGCATGAATGTGGGACTCATAACCAAAATAAACCAGGGCTTCCTGAGGCTAAACCACCTCAACCTCATCAATGGAAACAGGCTTTACGGTAGTCCCCACCAGATCACTAGGCCATAAAAAACATGGATGTCACCGAATTTATCCACCTACACCATGAGGACTTTTCCTGTCTCCTAGTCTCTAGGCTTTACTGCAATCCACAATTCGATCCAGGGATCACTAGGCCATAGTGAAGACACCACCCTACAGGCTTTACCATATATCCTGCCATTCATCGACAAGGATACCTAAGCTTGATCAATGGAAAACACCTCTAGGATTTACCATATATCTTGCCATTCATCGGTCGTGGAATCCTAGACCCACCAAGGTGCACAATACCTGGATTTACCATAACCCACAATATGGTTCAAGGGTTACTAGGTCAGTGGTTTTACCACAATCCACAGTCTGGTTTAGGGATCACTAGGCCGTGTTTTGTTTCATTCAAAGATCCACCTCACTGAGTTTCAAATCCATCTGAAATTCCAGCTCAGCCAAAACATGAGAACCCCATCACACCATGTATATCTAGAAATGGAAAGGAAAGGTTGAAGAACATTGTCACACCTGGAAAATCGCATGCCAATGACAACAAGAGAACCAAGAACACACATGCATAACCATGCATGCCAAATCTCGCAAGGAAATCACACATGAAAATCGATAACTATAAGTAAATCCGATGTAGTTGCTTGATACCTCTCTTCCTTGATTTATATTTGCTTCCTCTTTGCCTTCTTTGCCTTTCGTGATCTAATGATGAAGTGCTCCAAGAAAAATCTAAGTTTCCAAGAGTGAGAGAGAGAGAGAGAGAGAATAGAGAGAGAGCTCCAAAACTGAACTAAAAAAACCTATCAACTAATCCTCATAATCCTTTTTATCAATGACGCTTTTGTTCTTTTCGTTTTCCATTATTTTCCTTAATTTTCCTCCTCAAATGAAACTTGTGACCTTTCACCTTCATTTTCTCCTAATTTCCATTATTTTCATAAATAAATGCCAATACATGCCACTTTTCCTTTCCAAAGCCTTTGCCTTTGCCTTTTCCATTCTCCTTTAGCCATAATAAACCGAAATAAACACCCACTAGGTTCTTTTTCCGAACATTCAACTTGGAATACATGTCTCATGACATTGGTCTTATATGTTTTTTAACATGGATTTTTAACCAGGGTTGTTACACACATATGCCATACAACATAAAACTCCTCTATGTTGCAATGGGTCTTGATACATCGTACACATGTATCCCTTCCCATAATTCCTTCAATTCATCTACCAAAGGTTATAAGTAGTCATACATATTCTTCAGTTGTCTTCTACCAAGGACTATGAGAGCCAACATAAGATGTTCATTCTTCATGGACAGCCATGGGGGGATATTATTATTGATCACTACTACAAGCTAAAAAAATTGTTGGTGTTTTGGTGGGAATATGGGTTGATGCCATCCATGGTTATGCTAAGTCGTATACTTCGTACTTCATCATTGAATTTATCAGGTCATGTATCCTCTATATGCTTCATGGATATTAAATATGTTGGGATTCACATAATTTCTGACTCACTTTTTTGTGAGGCAGGTCATCCCTGCAACATAGCTAATTCTCTACAGCAAAAGCATATTGAATCCTTGTGATTATAGGCATGTGCGTCAATATGTTATGAGGAGGACCATATGATTTGCCTTTTTTATTAATTACGGTACCTACCATGCCCACATTTCAGACATATCTCTTTGTTTACATATTCTCCTCTATATAGAATACAATCATTCAGACATGGATGATATGATATGTACTCAACTCCCAACATTTTCAACAAATAATTTTCCTCTTCACAGCTACCCAACAAGACATTATCACTCGAAAGAACCTTATCTTTGAATATCCTGTAGTTGGTGATGAATATAATTTTACAATGTCAATATTTAACATTCATAAAATAGACCATTTTTAATTTTGATTGTGTGACAAAATATAAGGAACTTGATCGATCATGTAGGTCAATTACCTCAATATTGCCAAAAAGCATGCATTTGACATGCCAAAATTTTCTTTCATGTTGTATAGAAGCATCGTTGTGCCCAGTTGACTATACTTTGACTTGTTGTCAGGTCTAAAGAGAGGGGTGGTGGAAGCAAATTTCAGGCTTTCGAATAAGGTATCAGTGATATGAGAATCATCCCCTAGCTCATCATTCTAGAATGCATCTAACAACATTGCCTCCATGGAAGTCGTATCTTGTAAGTAATAATCCAGGCCAACCTCTATTTGATTGCCTCCATTTCCAACTTGTGATGAAGAACTACTATTGTTTTAGTCATTCCTAATTGGTGAACTTGGACATAGTGGGAATTGAATAGGTGGTTGATTCAACCATTCTTTGTATGCTTCCTCTATGAGTATTTATTAATGAATCCTTCTCTCAAGTTGACATTATAGTGGGGTGAACCAGAAGATGGTAGGTGGGTCGCTCATCATAACTGGAATCCTAATTTAAAAAAATATTGAATGCCATTAATACAATATCAATGATATTAGTAAGCATGTTAATGCAATTGGTTTATTTAAATAACATTATACCAAACAATGAATACCATCATTTATCCAGGATTGTTGTTGGAATATGCCATGCTCCAATTGGCAGGGTGAAGAGGCTGTCCATTTTTATTCACCAACTGCTTGTGATATGCTGCTCCTCATAAGATATTTTGACATTTTTGAATGGGGGAATATTTTTTTCATCTGAACTCGTTTCTGAATCAGGATCCTGCAAATTGGGATACATTTTTATTCAAATGGGCATGGATTAAAAAAAATAAATTCAATTAGATAATCAATATATAAATAAAATCTAAACTTACTTGAGATGGAAAGGGAGAACTCCGCGAATGACTTTGAGCAATATGGAACGAGCTGGAATTTGAAGAATTGGCCATTTCATATTATGATTTTTTCTTCCCGCATTTGAGAAAAATCAACATTAATTTTTTGTGTACATACCTAAAATTAATTTCGAGAACCATATAACCAAAATCTAAATTTCAATATAGTTTTCGAACTATTTTTCAAGAATAAGGTGACTTTAAGTGGAAAATTTATACTATGTGTACTACTTTAATTAAATTGGATGTATCTTAAAGGATAATTTGAGATTAATATGCCATTTTATGTGAAATTAAAATTTCATATAGCTTTTAAACCCAAATGGTGCACTTATAAGAACAAAGCGCACTGTTGCGTTTAAAAAAATAAAAACACCGGGTGTTCAAATGATACCTGCATCGGTTTCCGGCATTTCGAAAAAAATATGTTATCATATTGGTGCTCTTCTACAAAAACACACCAATGTATTTAAAAAAAAATTACACTGCTACACACCTATTTCCGAATTAAAAAAATTAAATAAAATGAATTCAACTAACTTGGTGCTCTTATAACAATTACATCGGTGATTTTTTTAAATAGAAACCACACTGTTGTGTTAAAAAAATTAATCGCACCGTTTTGGGATTTCGAAAATTAAAAAAAAATGTATCATGTCTGTGCATTGTAAAAATTTAGCACCCCGGTAATGTCGGTGCACTTATTTTATAAACACACTGGTGTGCTTGAATATCAAATGAACCGATGTGCGGAGAAATTGAAAAAAGAACACAATTTTTTAATTTTAATTTTATTTTTTAAATTAAAAAATGAGCAACAATTGATTTTTCGAAATCTAATTTCATAAAGTATTTTAAATAATAAAAATTTATTCACTATTTCATTATTTTACACAAAATTTCAAGGGAGAGATTTGTAAAAGAGACATACCAGGAACACTATGCAGCAACATAACTATTCAAAAGATTAGAAGTTGAAGGGTATGGTGATTCACTCAAAAACCTACATATTAAAAGTTTTTAATTTTATTATTTATTTTACTAATAAAAAAATTTACAATTTTTGTTAGCGTTCAATTAAAATATAGATCATTTGTAAGAGAGACATACTGGGAGCACTTTGGAGCTGAAAAATATTTTGGATCCGCAGAAAGGTCAGAAGTTTAAAGGTATGGTAAGTCATTGAAAATCCTGGGTAACAAAAATCTTAAATTTTACTATTAAAATATTTTACAATTTCTGTTAGATTTATTCACAATTCAAAAAATTAAAAACCATGTATAATAAAAAAATTTACTATAGATTTTACTAGTACAAATTTTACAATCTCTGTTCCTATTTACATTTAATTAAAATTCATAAAAAATAAACAAAAATAAAAATAAAATTAAGATTCAATACTACCTTAAACCCTTACTTCTTCCTGCAAAATTTCACCTTAGGGTTTAACTTCCTCTACCATTTCAAAATTAGGGTTTTTAAATTTAGGAATTTTAGATTTAATGTGTTTGTGTACTTACTATATATAGAGAATTTGACATGTAAAGTAGGGGAATCACTTATTGAATTATATCTAAGTCCCGTCGACCCTCTTCGGTTTTTTTAAGAAACTATATTTTTCATAGTGTTCCCTATGTAATATAACACATGAGTGACCCCTGTGTAAATAACACACTAATATATTATAATAGTTTTTATTTTGTCCACTTTGTTCATCATTTCTCCTAGTGTAATATAACGCACCATCCTGCCTCTTCAAAATAGCACCATTAAATCATTGTGGTGCATTTATCCTTACCAATATCACCATCATAATTTGAAATTACTTTTAAAAAATAATTTTCCATGATGGTGCTAAATAATTAAACGTCCGATGTGTTTAATGTTATAAACACATTGTTTAACAAAGTTTTTTTGGCTAAAAATTATGTTATTTATTTGTAAAATATATTTAACGTATTCTGTATTGAATGGTACATGTATATTTATAAAAAAATGTCTCAAAAGGTATCAAGTAACAAAAATACTAATCACACAATGATAACACATCAAAAAAAGCAGAGAAGACAAGTTCTTTGTCATTTCTTGGTTGGTGTGTGTCATTCAGAGCCACAAAATGAACAAGGTCAATAAAATTATTTCTAATATAAGTGTAGAAGAGCATAAAATCCTAATAGAAAAATTTCAGAATGATGAATGAGGTGAATGAAAAAATACTATTTAATATGAGTTTTTTTTTTCATTAATAATATACTTAAGAATATTAGATAAAATTTTTCAAAAATTATATTAATTTATATATTATTAATGTTCTACAGGGAGAAACAACAAAGAAGAGATCAATGTCTTTCTAAGAAAATAAAAATTACAGAAGATGTAAATGATGATGAATTGGCCCTTAGCTCATCTGGAGTGATGCTGGAGGTTAATGAAATGCGGGGGATTTTTTATAGAAATATGAGGGGTCTAGCAGAACGAACGTATAAATGTACTTTCCACTTACATTACAAAAATCAATCCAATTATTCTAAGAACCAAACTATATCTAAACTACAAGAAGCATTTCTAGAGCAATGGTCAATGAGACATGTCAGAGTTTCAATAACAAAACCATACAACAACAAAAAATAATCATTCAAAACGTAATATTCCTAATTATAAAAAATGATTTTCTAGAATTATATGTATATATTACTACAAACCATTCATTTATTAATATCGATCTTGCTATATTTAGTTTTCATATATCATTATAAAATAATTTATTACTTTTTCTTTTGCAGGAAGATTGTGAAAATCTAAAATGATCAACGCGCTGATATGCAAAACGTGCCAGTAGGAATGTCCAAAAAAGTGTATAAGGAGATGGTCAAAGAAATGGACATAATTGCATCACAGGAGGAGCCATATCAACATCAACGTTCTTCAAATGTATGTAATCATGATTGAATTTGTACATATAAAAAAATAATTCAGCATTAAATATTAATTTTCAAGTATTTTCTTGCAGAAAAGAAAACAAGATGGAACTCATTCAACACATAAAAAAGACGAAAAGGAAGAAAAGGGTTAATTAAAAGTTTGTGAGTAATTGTTAATATTTTATTATAAACACTCAGGGTTTCATTTTTGTATATTTTAAGTTGTTTTACAACAACCATCCTTGAATGTCTTCTAATACATGCTAACATACAAAGAAGAGTCATCGAAAGAATTGATTGACATTCATTATGTCACAAATATGAATTCTACGGGTTAAAACAACATATCTGAGCATAGATGTATCATAATTATTTTAGAATCGCTAGGAAGCATTGATTCCTAATAACATTAGCTGCATTATTATCTATTAGGCCATATGTTCATTGTTCCTTAATTTATAAATCAAAACATGATGATATCCATACATCATTACTGTCATAAAACATACTCATAAACAACAGAAATGACAAGGATATAATAACCATAAAATCCACATATAAACAAATGCATTTGCACATAACATATCAAGGAGAAGAAACTCTTACTAATGAATGATTAGGCCAACCAGGTTCAAGACTTCCATGTTCCACCCGACCATAGATTGGCTAAACCAATTCTCTCTTCAACTAATCACCCCCATGCCATATTCTAACCAAGAATGTGGGACTCATAACCAAAATAAACCAAGGCTTCCCGAGGCTAAACCACCTCAACCTCATCAATGGAAATAGGCTTTACCGCAGTCCCCACCAGATCACTAGGCCATAAAAAAACATGGATGTCACCGAATTTATCCACCTACACCAAGATGAATTTTCCTGTCTCCTAGTCTCTAGGCTTTACCGCAATCCACAATCCGATCCAGGGATCACTAGGCCATAGTGAAGACACCACCCTACATGCTTTACCATATATCCTGCCATTCATCGACAAGGATTCCTAAGCCTGATCAATGGAAAACACCTCTAGGATTTACCATATATCTTTCCATTCATCGGTCGAGGAGTCCTAGACCCACTAAGGCACACAATGCCTGGATTTACCGTAACCCACAATATGGTTCAAGGGTTACTAGGTCAGTGGTTTTACCACAATCCAAAGTCTAGTTCAGGGATCACTAGGCCATGTTTTATTTCATTCAAAGATCCACCTCACTGAGTTTCAAATCCATATAAAAATCCAGCTCAGCAAAAACATGAGAACCCCATCACACCATGGATATCTAGAAATGGAAAGGAAAGGTTGAAGAACATTGTCACACCTGGAAAATCCCATGCCACTGACAATAAGAGAACCAAGAACACACATGCATAACCATGCATGCCAAATATATGCCAAATCTCGCAAGGAAATCACACATGAAAATCGATAGTTGTAAGTAAATCTGATTTAGTTGCTTGATACCTCTCTTCCTTGATTTATCTTTGCTTCCTCTTTGCTTTTTTTGCCTTTCTTGATCCAATGATGAAGTGCTCCAAGAAAAGTCTAAGTTTCCAAGAGTGAGAGAGAGAGAGAATAGAGAGAGAGCTCCAAAACTGAATTGACAAAACCTATCAACTAATCCTCATAATCCTTTTTATCAATGACGCCTTTGTTTTTTTTTTCCATTATTTTCCTTAATTTTCCTCCTCAAATGCAACTTGTGACCTTTCACCTTCGTTTTCTCCTAATTTCCACTATTTTCATAAATAAATGCCAATACATGCCACTTTTCCTTTCCAAAGCCTTTGCCTTTGCATTTTCCATTCTCATTTAGCCATAATAAACTGAAATAAACACTCACTAGGTTCTTTTTGCCAACATTCAACTTGGAATACATGTCCCATGACCTTGGTCTTATATGTTTTTTAACATGGATTTTTAACTAGGGTTGTTACACATATATGCCATACAACATAAAACTCCTCTATGTTGCAATGGGTCTTGATACATCGTACACATGTATCCATTCCCATAATTCCTTCAATTCATCTACCAAAATTTTATAAGTAGACATACATATTCTTCAGTTGTCTTCTACCAAGGAATATGAGAACCAACATAAGATGTTCATTCTTCATGGACAACCATGGGGGGATATTATTATTGATCACTACTACAAGCTAAAAAAAATAGTTGGTGTTTTGGTGTGAATATGGGTTGATGCCATCCATGGTTATGCTAAGTCGTATACATCGTACTTCATCATTGAATTTATCAGGCCACGTATCCTCTATATGCTTCATGGATATTAAATATGTTGGGATTCACATAAATTCTGACTCACTTTTTTGTGAGGCATGTCATCCCTGCAACATAGCTAATTCTCTACAACGAAAGCGTATTGAATCCTTGTGATTATAGGCATGTGCGTCAATATTTTATGAGGAGGACCACATGATTTACCTTTTTTTTTTTAATTACGGTACCTGCCATGCCCACATTTCAGACATATCTCTTTGTTTACATATTCTCCTCTATATAGAATACAATCATTCAGACATGGATAATATGATATGTACTCAACTCCCAACATTTTCAACAAATAATTTTCCTCTTCACAGCTACCCAACAAGACATTATCACTCAAAAGAACCTTATCTTTGAATATCCTGTAGTTGGTGATGAATATAATTGTACAAGGTCAATATTTAACATTTATAAAATCTACCATTTTTAATTTTGATTGTGTGACAAAATATAAGGACCTTGATTGATCTTGTAGGTCAATTACCTCAATATTGCCAAGAAACATGTATTTGACATGCCTCCATTTCCAACTTGTGATGAAGAACTACTATTGTTTTAGTCATTCCTAATTGGTGAACTTGGACATAGTGGGAATTGAATAGGTGGTTGATTCAACCATTCTTTGTATGCTTCCTCTATGAGTATTTATTAATGAATCCTTCTCTCAAGTTGACATTATAGTGGGGTGAACCAGAAGATGGTAGGTGGGTCGCTCATCATAACTGGAATCCTAATTTAAAAAAATATTGAATGCCATTAATACAATATCAATGATATTAGTAAGCATGTTAATGCAATTGGTTTATTTAAATAACATTATACCAAACAATGAATACCATCATTTATCCAGGATTGTTGTTGGAATATGCCATGCTCCAATTGGCAGGGTGAAGAGGCTGTCCATTTTTATTCACCAACTGCTTGTGATATGCTGCTCCTCATAAGATATTTTGACATTTTTGAATGGGGGAATATTTTTTTCATCTGAACTCGTTTCTGAATCAGGATCCTGCAAATTGGGATACATTTTTATTCAAATGGGCATGGATTAAAAAAAATAAAATCAATTAGATAATCGAAATATAAATAAAATCTAAACTTACTGGAGATGAAAAGAGAGAAATACGTGAAGGAATTTTATCAAAAATATGGAACGAGATGAAATTTGAAGAATTGGCCATTTCATATTATTGATATTTTGTCCCCATATTTGAGAAAAATCAGAAATAAAATTTTGTGTTCATATCTAAAATTAATCTCGATAACCATTTAACCACAATCTGGATTTCAATATATTTTTCAAACCATATTTCAAGAATAAGGTGACTTTAATCGGAAAATTTATACTATGTACTACTGTAATTCAGGTGGATGTATCTTAAAGGATAATTTGAGATTAATATGCCATTTTATGTGAAATTAAAATTTCATATAGCTTTTAAACCCAAATGGTGCACTTATAAGAACAAAGCGCACTGTTGCGTTTAAAAAAATAAAAACACCGGGTGTTCAAATGATACCTGCATCGGTTTCCGGCATTTCGAAAAAAATATGTTATCATATTGGTGCTCTTCTACAAAAACACACCAATGTATTTAAAAAAAAATTACACTGCTACACACCTATTTCCGAATTAAAAAAAATAAATAAAATGAATTCAACTAACTTGGTGCTCTTATAACAATTACATCGGTGATTTTTTTAAATAGAAACCACACTGTTGTGTTAAAAAAATTAATCGCACCGTTTTGGGATTTCGAAAATTAAAAAAAAATGTATCATGTCTGTGCATTGTAAAAATTTAGCACCCCGGTAATGTCGGTGCACTTGTTTTATAAACACACTGGTGTGCTTGAATATCAAATGAACCGATGTGCGGAGAAATTGAAAAAAGAACACCATTTTTTAATTTTAATTTTATTTTTTAAATTAAAAAATGAGCAACAATTGATTTTTCGAAATCTAATTTCATAAAGTATTTTAAATAATAAAAATTTATTCACTATTTCATTATTTTACACAAAATTTCAAGGGAGAGATTTGTAAAAGAGACATACCAGGAACACTATGCAGCAACATAACTATTCAAAATATTAGAAGTTGAAGGGTGTGGTGATTCACTCAAAAACCTGCATATTAAGATTTTTTAATTTTATTATTTATTTTACTAATAAAAAAATTTACAATTTTTGTTAAGGTTCAATTAAAAGATAGATAATTTGTAAGAGAGACATACTGGGAGCACTTTGGAGCTAAAAAATATTTTGGATCCGCGGAAAGATCAGAAGTTTAAAGGTATGGTAATTCAGTGAAAATCCTGGATAACAAAAATCTTAAATTTCACTGTTAAAATATTTTATAATATCTGTTAGATTTATTCAAATTCAAAAAATTAAAAACCATGTATAATAAATAATTTACTATAGATTTTGCTAGTACAAATTTTACAATCTCTGTTCCTATTTACGTTTAATTAAAATTTATAAAAAATTAAAAAAAATAAAATAAAAATTAAAATTCAATACTACCGTAAACCCTTACTTCTTCCTGCAAAATTTCACTTTAGGGTTTAACTTCGTCTACCACTTCAAAATTAGGGTTCTTAAATTTAGGAATTTTAGATTTAATGTGTTTGTGTACTTACTATATATAGAGAATTTGACATGTAAAGTAGGGGAATCACTTATTGAATTAGATTTAAGTCCTGTCGACCCTCTTCATTTTTTTTAAGCGACTATATTTTTCATAGTTTGCCCTATGTAATATAACACATGAGTGACCCCTGTGTAAATAACACACTGATATATTATAATAGTTTTGATTTTCTCCAGTTTGTTCATCATTTCTCCTAGTGTAATATAACGTACCATCTCGCCTCTTCAAAATAGCACCATTAAATCATTGTGGTCCATTTATCCTTACCAATATCACCGTCATAATTTGAAATTACTTTTAAAAAATAATTTTCCATGATGGTGCTAAACAATTAAACGTCCGATGTGTTTAATGTTATAAACGCACTGTTTAACAAAGTTTTTTTTGGCTAAAAATTATGTTATTTATTTGTAAAATATATTTAATGTATTATGTATTGAATGGTACATGTATATTTATAAAAAAATGTCTCAAAAGGTATCAAGTAACAAAAATACTAATCACACAATGATAACACATCAAAAAAAGCAGAGAAGACAAGTTCTTTGTAATTTCTTGGTTGGTGTGTGTCATTCAAAGCCACAAAATGAACAAGGTCAATAATATTATTTCTAATATAAGTGTAGAAGAGCATAAAAGCCTAATAGAAAAATTGCAAAATGATGAATGAGGTGAATGAAAAAATACTATTTAATATGAGTTTTTTTTTTTTTCATTAATAATATACTTAAGAATATTAGATAGCATGTTTCAAAAAATCTATTAATTTATATATTATTAATGTTCTATAGGGAGAAACAACAAATAATAGATTAATGTCTTTCTAAGAAAATAAAAATTATAGAAGATGTAAATGATGATGAATTGGTCCTTAGCTCATCTGGAGTGATGCTGGAGGTTAATGAAATGGGGGGGATTTTTACAGAAATATGAGGGATCTAGCGAAACGTACGTATAAACGTACTTTCCACTTACATTACAACAATCAATCCAATGATTCTAAGAACCAAATTATATCTAAACTACAAGAAGCATTTATAGATAAATGGTCAATGAGACATGTCAGAGTTGCAATAACAAAACCATACAACAACAAAAAATAATCATTCAAAAGGTAATATTCCTAACTATAAAAAATGATTTTCTAGAATTATATGTATATATTACTACAAACCATTCATTTATTAATATCGATTTTGTTATATTTAGTTTTCATATATCATTATAAAGTAATTTATTACGTTTTTTTTTTGCAAGAAGATTGTGAAAATCTAAAATTATCAACGCGCTGATATGCAAAACGTGCCAGTAGGAATGTCAAAAAAAGTGTATAAGGAGATGGTAAAAGAAATGGACATAATTGCATCACAGGAGGAGCCATATCAGCAACATCGTTCTTCAAATGTATGTAATCATAATTGAATTTGTACATATAAAAAATAATTTAGCATTAAATATTAATTTTCAAGTATTTTCTTGCAGAAAAGAAAACAAGATGGAACTCATTCAACACATAAAACAAGACGAAAAGGAAGAAAAGGGTTACTTAAAATTTTGTGAGTAATTGTTAATATTTTCTTATAAAAACTCAGGGTTTCATTTTTGTATATTTTAAGTTGTTTTAGAACAACCATCCTTGAATGTCTTCAAATACATGCTAACATACAAAGAAGAGTCATCAAAAGAATTGATTGACATTGGGTTAAATAAGGGTTGTGAGTATATGTCGGCATATCAAAAATTAGTTATGAAATTTGTAAGTATCTATGTTGTTTTACTTGTCTGATTTTATAATTAATATAACAAAAAAATACTTTATATTAAATATATGATCTATAATGGATTTTAAAACATGTAGGAAAAACAATATGGAACTACACCAGCAGAAGATTTGTTGCAACAAGGCATGAGACTTGGTTTTGACACCATGTGCATAGTTTATGAGTCACTTATTGCTATGGTACATTGATGTATATTATTTATTTCACTTTTAATTATTATCACCAATGTAGAGACACTCATTACACTTTATTTTTATGTTTGCAGGTGAAACAAGATCAAGAAGACAAAAAAATCGATGCAATCAACAAAATATTCCTCCAAATAACCCAATTCATGGAAGTAAATCGAGCACTAACAACAGTTCCAGCGAAGAATGATGATCTATTTGGATATCAATGCAACCTATTGTATTTTTGGAAATAATTATCTGTGAAAACCATACATTTTGTTTAATGAAATGGGCATAGTGTCGCTATTGAAATACAAGGGGTTACCAATAACAATCCCATTTTGTATGGCAATGAGTCTCTTATTGATATATAATAAAATATATTTTAATTTATTCTATTGTGTTATCCAATGTCGCTGTGAAATTTTACACCACTAATTAAATATATGGATGATTAAATATTATAAGGAAGAGATGTGAAATTTGATAATATAACAAATTAATCTAAACATCATATACAAATGCACTAATCAAATTTTAATTTATATCAATATTGTTATAAGATATATGTCGCTTTTTTGATAAACAATGGATTTTTAAATTTACAATAATTGCACTGTCAAAGGTCTATGTTTCCAAAAGGGAGAAAATATCATTAAAAAAATGGGTGTGTCTATAACATAAAAAATGCACTGTTGCATTATTTTATATGAAATCACTGTGACAACATATTTTTGCATGACCGGATCATTTTTGAAAAACGGTAGCACCAAGGCTTTTATTTCTTCAAGCATAGATATTGTTTAAGATTAACACCTTGGTTTATTGTAATTCTCAATACACCAATGCATTCATAGAACTAACAACCCACTTCTCTAAAATATTATTTCCATCTTGGTGCATTATGAAAACAAACAACACTGGTAATTTTGTATAATTAATGCACCAGGGCATTTCTACAATCGATACACATCAATGCTACAAGTTTAAAAAAGCGCACTGACACAACAATTATTTTTGCGTGCCCAAGTGTCGTTCCTTATAAGAACACCCCGGGACTATTTGATATAATAACACCAATGCGATGTATATTATGCGTTGGTGTTCTTTGAATCCATCTCCTTAGTAATTTTAGTTATGTATGCAACCTGTTCTTTTATATATGTAGCGCATCGGTGCTACTTGTTCCATGAAGTGCATTGCAAAAAAAACATCCACTAAAACCTCTAGCCACCCATATCTTAACAGATGTGATAAATTTCCATTAAAACCTTCGCTAAAACATCCATTATCAAAAATGGATGTTTTAACAGATGTTATTTGACAACTTTTTCCAATTTAATAACACTAAAAACCTTCGTTATAACCTCCACTAGAAATTATTTTCCTTGTAGTGAAATTCTTTGAAGTTGCATCCATAGTTGAAGCCAAAGAGATTTGGTGGAAAGGGCAAGAAAAATATGGTGTTAACTGTGCAACAGGACCTTGGATTTGAATCTAGTGATGAGATGTAGATTACATGTGTGGGTATACAAGGTAACAATTCTCTTCATGTTAATGCAAATTATGAAATTCACGCAAGTTCAAGTTCTTCAAATAAGTCTCTTGTTGATGAACAAAAAATGAGTGAATTGTTCTATATTAGGGTTGTGGTGAAACATACTAAAGTGGAAACATTATTTGACCCGGGCTCTCAAGTACACTTAATTTTAGATTCCTTAATTAAAAATTTGGGATTGGATACCAAGGCTCATCCAAAACCCTACCCTCTTGGATGGGTATGTGACAAAGAAAAAATTCATGTAACCAAGAAATGTAGGGTTAGGTCTGTTATTTAATAAAAACTTGTAGATGAGGTTGATATGGATGTTGTATTATTGGATATATGTATATGTGGCATTGTTTTGGGGAGTCTGTATTTGTATGATAGGAAATAAGTTTTCTTCCAGCATGAAAAAAATACCATCTCACGAAAGATGAGGTGGAGTATATTGTCAAAGCTCATCGTGTGAATATCAATGAAAATCTTGTTAGTGCAGGTCAAAAGAAGAGGTTGATCAACTCAAAAAAGTTTGCATGGTCATGATTGTGAGAGAAAATAATGCAGAAGCATATTAATATTTCCAAGGTTGTGATCCCGCTCACAAGAAAGAACTGTATGAAATTGTTTCTAAATATGGTGGGGCTTTTCAAGAACCAAGTGAGTTGCCTCAAAAAAGAGAGATTCAACATGAAATTAATCTCCAACTGGATGCTACTTTGACTAATGTGGGTATGTATAGGTTGTCGACTATTGAATTGATAGTAGCTCAAGATGTTGAACTGGATCAATTGAACAAACTGAGCTAGAGACATGGCTCTGAATTCGCCTGGTGAATCTACCCTACGACCGTCGCACGACCTTAGATGAGGCCTATTTTCCCCTACAGCTGGAACACCCTACCTCCGTTTACCCTCCCTCCATTCACTATGGTGTGTGGTTTTATCCCGGGGCCACAAACGTATATTCATAGAGAGTTGTTATCTTTTGTGGTTAAGTAGCAGTTCGCGGTTTTCTCTTCTTTCAATTGTAGCTGAGATGGATGAGGAGCTCCTTGAATTTTCTAAAGACCCTCATGACTCCGCAGACATCTGGACCGACCCTCCATGTTTATATGAAGCTATTCCATTATCACTGGTGGCTTATTTATCACATTTTATCGATGGTTTGGTTAGGGTTTCTCTATAATATTCCACTTCTGGCACTCAACCCCTAGATTTTGACACCTTTTAGCGGCTGGTCTTGCATTTGAGGGTACTTCTCTCATCAGTTCCTTTTCTGAACAATATCTGCTGGCCCCTCATGATCTACTATTCCATCACCATCCACCCTTCAGTTTATTGAACAGTGCCTTCAACTCCCGTTACCAGACTCTTCCGTTGCTATCCCCTCGCATCTCAGAGATTTGGGTGAACCTAAATTTATCCTATATGTAGCATAAGAGTTCAGGGTTGTGCCACCATCCACCTTCTTAAAGACCAATATATCATCTGCACCTCTTGTTCCTCCCCTTGTACATCTCTCCCTCCTTCCGGTTGTTTTTGCAGTGGCCATTCTCTCACCCCTAACCCGCCATCCACGTCTACTAGGGATGCCACCTCTGCTGGATATGAAGCTGACCCTTCATATTTGGATACTTTTGAGGCCCCAGAATTTCGTTGCAATAACATGGGGGATAACCACCAGGCCTAGACCTTAAATCAACTCCCTTTCCATTTGGTGTAGTGGCTCCGATTGGGGATAATGGGACCAATTTCCCAGCAAAGAGATTGATATGGTAATGGTGGGTTTTGATACAAGGTGAAGTGATGAATTTCTTTAGACTAATGGAAATAATATATCTAAGTAAAAAACTCATGCATCTACTTAATCTAATTATTTAAGTTAATCTATAACTCGGGTAGAATTACCATTGATGTGATATAGAGAGATATCTTACAGTAAAAGGTAATAAAGATCATTCAATTACTGAAAGAGATGAAAATTATGTAAAATGATTATTTTGATTAAATATTTAATCAAAAAAATTATGTGAAATATATCGCATCTATCAATTGCTTTATGTATTTGGTAAGGAATTACAGCTGAAACATTGTACAAAAGTGTATGAATGATAAAATGTAAGTCAAACCGCATACATATCACAATATAAAGAGAAATTACTATGAATTCATAATCAAGACTTAATCATAAAGATAGTAGTACTCGATATGATAAGTTCTGCGCACGAAATCCATAATATTGATATACTTTTATTCAATCCAAATATACTTTAAGAGTGAAAAAGTGCAATTTCAGTATATCATATTCAATTTTCCAAAAATTAGATCCTGTTCCATATATTTCATCAAAAGCATTCACAAAAGTACAGAAGTGCAAGCTTTCACAAATTGTTCTTTGATAAAATTTTGGACCCTCTCTAGATGCATGAGAGGGGTTTAAATAATAAACTAAATAAGTCAAAAATAGATTATAACACAAAAATTTGAGGAGGTTTCAAACAAACTTCCTCATAATAAGTAAACTAAACTACAATCTAGAAATTAAAGATAGCAAGACTTCTTAAGTGGGTTGATTTTATTTCGTCACTTGATCTTTGAGTTGGGACATATCCATCATTGGCTTTAACTGAGTTGACCGAGTGACCCCGGATTTGACTTGTCATTTGAATACGACATTTGAGAGTGCTGACAATGATTTTCTAGTGGAATCAGTTAAAGATTGCAGAGTCATGCACTGGTGATGTGGTCTGATCAAGAAATTCCAATAATTTTCTTGATCCAATTTAGTTATCTGCTTGATAGATTCAACCTGTGTTTCAATGATTTATTTCCAATGTGTCTCCAATAGGTTTACCTCTATAATTTATTCGGCTATATATTCTTTAATAAGCTTACAATTATGAAGTTTTCGATTAACAGACTCAATGATTTAATTTTGTAAGTTGGCTGCCTTTGAAGCCGCTTTATCTGCTTGTTTCAATTGCATCTCCCAGTCTTTACATAAAATATCTTTATGAAACTTGTCAATCTTCGGGAGATCAACCTTCTTCCCTTTGTAATATTCTTTCCATAAAATGAATTCATAAATTTTCTTATGAATTTTTTCACATTCCAATCTTCTTTTTTCCACTTGTTGAGTCAATATTTTACTTGTTTCGCTGTATGAATTGGTAGCACATATTTGTTGGTATAAATTCTCTTGTTGTTGTTTCAAATTTGAATTCCATTCAAGCGCTTCTTTTATGAACTATTTTGTTTGAGGTTGAATTTTAAGCTTATCCATTACTGCTTCTATCTGTGCATCCTTTTCATAAATGTGCACTTGATGTTTTAACTTCAACCTTTCAAATTCCTTCTAGAAGCGTGCCATTTTCATTTCGACTTTCTTATTGGCATTATGCTTTTCTTGTTCTAGTTGTATTTCTAGCTCTTGAACTCTATATTCTCTTTGTCTAAGAAGAATTTTCACTTCTGCTTCTTTCTCAATCGTGGCATTTTCATATGCACCAACAAACCGTGACAATTTGGTAAGATGTTTTGCTGGATTGACAAAAGTTTCTTTGCAGAAAATATCTATTGATTCATTATTGAGGGCTGTCACTATTTCATGAAATCTTCTTCTTTTCCTCCTCTTTACTACATCTTTGTGCTTTGGACTATATAAAACATCCAGTGGAGGTACTTCTTCATTATTCAAAATAATTTCTTCTGTAGGGTAGGCTGGGATGATTTCTTGTTCTTGAACCTCTGGGGTTTGTTGAAGTGCCACTGCTGTTTCTGGTAGTTTCTGAGTTTTCTCAGGAGTGTGAAAACTTTTTGATCCTTCTGGATTAAGATTAAATGGTGTCTGAAGTTCTTTAGTAAACTTCTGCCATTCTTTGCCCAAATGCTCTCCTTGAGATTTTGTTGTATGTTCAGGTGTAGTTTGAACTTGCTGAAGTTATTTTGAATATGTTTTTAATAATTCAGCTTCACCAGTTCCTTCCTCAGTACGTGTATCAATTCCTTTGATTACATATTCAATTATCTTATCAGGGCTCTCATTTTTACTTTCAGATTCATCTTCAGAATGATCTGAATCTTGGGACTTATGTTGTGAATGCTATGAATCTAAATTGATTTTTCCTGTGATTCATCTTCAGACATATCTTTTGCCTCATCATCTAAACTGATACTAGGAGTTGGATCTCTGACTTCTTCTATTCGTAACAAGTCCAATGGGACTGTTTCCAATCTCTTATTTTTGTATTCATGAAAATATTTGATGTTTGCTACACTCAGCTTATTGGATTCCATATTTAATAAATCTGTAAATTTCTTTGTTCCTTCAAACAAATCATCAAAATCATCCTTTTCATGCATGAAAGGTCTAACTTTAAGAGCAATGGTAACATTTTGGACCACATTATTAGGATCATACTGTCTCCCTGGCATAAAATCCAGATTCAAAGAGGTAATGTTTGGAATTTTCTTTGCTATATGACCTATATGAAAAAGAGCAAAGGTACCACACTATAATGGAAATGTAGGCCAAATAGATTTCTTTGAATCCCTGAGTTACTTGGTTATGCCATTTACAAGTGTTTGATATGCAATTTCTCTAGCCAAACATTTGTCTGGGACATGGTAGGGCAAAACATGAGGAGGAGCAAGACTCCCGAAAACTATGACATAAGTAAAACTCTCTTCTCCGAACCATCTGGCCACAGGCATAATATCTGCACTGGCCTCTTTATAAATTCTAGGGGCTTTCTCATTAAAAATTGCTTGATGGATGGGTAACATGATTCCATGAAAAATATTATAAAAATGGGAATGAAATTCAGACTCCCACAGGGCTTTATGATAAATATGAATAGGGCTAGGGTCTTGACTAATCCATTTACAACCCATAATAGGAAAATTTGAGCATAAACATACAACATTCATAATGTATGCGCTCATGTAAAAAGGAGGGATTGTCCTAGTAGAAAATACCCTATTTTTTCTGTATTCCATAATAGTTTTAGCCAAATTATTGGATAAAATATTGGCCCAATTCATAATAGTAGAATTGAAGGCATCGTCAATTAAGGGAACCCATTCAATGGAAAATTTGGTGGTATCAAGTTTAGAAAAAAATCTACACATCGTTGTTGCTAAAAAACAGTGGGGTGATGGAAATTTTGCTATTGGGTACATACCGAGTTTATCTCGCTTTAATTTTCCTTGATCTGCCTTCCATTCTTTCACTACCTTCATTGGGTCTTTATTTTCCTTTGCAAACTTTTCCAGGAAATATTTATCATAAGCTTTTTGTGGCATTGGCAAATGATGCATTGCACACAAATCTTCTGGGGTGAATGAACCCATGTCTTCCTGTCTGGAATTCTTGAAAGTCCTGTCTGCTACAATGATATTTTCGATGACCCATATAACCATATAAGTGTATGGTAGAATATTTGGTCTTGCAGCTATCCTATGTAAGAATGAACATGCAACTTTGAAATAGGAAGGCTTTGATGAGTCAGTTGCATCGACTGTTGCTACTTTCTTTAATTCCCTTGGATTCTCTCCTTCAAACAAATTATACATTGCTTCCCATGAAGAATTTCAACTGTCCTCATTGCACATAGTATCTGAAAAGAGTGGAGGCATGTTTGTAACTTCAGAGGCAGATGATTGAGAAACTGATTTTATTTTCTTTATCATTTCTGATAATATATCTTTCTCAGGTAGTTTCCTGAATTCAAGCAAACAAGGAAATCCAGAGTTGATATGAAGAGAAAAGAGGAATGGAGAAAAAAAGTTTAATCACCATAAATAAAAAATCGCAACGCTTTTATTTGAAACATATTTTAGAAATATATCAATATTTTTGAGCCCCGAAACCATTGAATGTTGTTAATATCTCTTTAAATGATCATCAAATATTTTACGTATTTCACAATATATGTCCAATTAGAAGATTTAAATCGTTAGATATTTTTAACAGACCAATTGATTAAGTATCATTTCAAGTACTTTGGTAATAAATGTTGTATTGCAAATCACAGATTTTACAAGCACCCAATTTATGTATCTTGACCGCTAGTGTATGCAAGATGTGATCTACACAAATCACGTATCACACTTTATCAAGGCAGGTATAACTATCATTTGGGTTGATGCTGCGGGATGCAATTAGCGCTAAAACTCAAAGAATTGTGCATTATCGGATTTGCAGATATGTTTCAACGTTCGTTTATTTTTATATTGGGTCCAACCTCATCACATTTTCTTTTCGAATGATATTTCTATTTGCTTATATTTTGAGGAGACGCGGTGCGATTTATAGTTATAAGGGTTTTTTCAAATTTTAATGGGAATTTGGATATAACTCGAAAAGGTCTTAGCACTTATCGCAATTCGCAAGTTATATATGTGTTCCAACTTTGTTAACTTGTGAGTTTTGCGATTTGCGCTAAGCGCAACGAAATCAAAGCGAAAAAGGTTATGCCTTTTATTCCTAAAGTTTTAAAACTTAAAGTAAAGCGAAGTAATGTTTCCTAAACTCTATTTTTTTTTTAAATGGTTCCCATTTATTATTCACAACCCTAATCGATGTTCAAATAAATGGGGGGTTGTTTCATAGCACAACAATTGGTGATTCACTGGGAGAACCAGTTATATCCGATAATTTTAAAATTTCTATCTCTTTCAAATAAAAATAGTTGAAGAAATGTAAATAACATGAAATCTAAAATAAGTAATATTTCTCGGAGCCATAAAAATAAAATCACTTTATTATTATCCACTTGATATCCTCTTAAAGATGAAAATTCTTTTGTCTAAATCAGTCTTTACTATGTTAAAAGATAAAGTAGTGGATTATCCTTGCAGATTAGTTTAAAATATCCTGATTTGCCACAGGTAGAGCCTCTGCTACAATCATGTATTAATAAACTTTGATAGGGTTACCTTTTAACTAGTCAATGATTCAGTATCCCTTCCAAATAAGAGTTTAGTTTTTAAAGTTTAATCCTAGGTCATATATTTATTCTTCTTTCCTCTTTTTTTTTTTTTTTTTGCTACTTAAAAGTCATTGTCTTGGTTTGGTGGCCAAATAATAGCAATTCCATTCATTGGTTGTAACTTAATTGAACAAGCTGGCTCGTGATGAGACCCCTTGCCTTTGGATTAAAATAACCTTAAGCCATTACCCTATTTTGGTATGTAGTTTTGGTAATTTTAGTTATTTATTCCCCTATGAATATGGTAGGCAGGCTCGTGATGATACCACTTATCTTTTAATATTTTTTGAAAATTAATTTCATAATATCAGGCCTTAAAAAGAGAAAATTTTAATGGATGGGGAGAATCATTGACTCCTTAGGAGATTTTGGATGAAAATTTTAGAGTTAAAAATATCTATCTGCAAAGAGTCTTTTACTTGGTTAAAGATACTTTTCTTGACTGATAATAGATCAAACGTCTTTTATAAAGTTGGAGAATTCTCAAAGAAAAAATAACTTTGTGAAAAACAAGATTTTTTTCAGAGATCTAAAACCTTTTTATTTTTCAAATGTTATAAATACTTCTTTAACAATCACTATTTATAAAAGTAGAAATAATAAAATATGAAAAGAAACTTTACTTGTGAAGTCAATAGTTATACTATTTCAACTTTATTTTCCTATAAAAAGTAAAAGAAATAATGTACAAGGGATAGAAGAGGTTATCTTCTATGAAAATTATTTCTTCAAAATCTTCCCATTTACAGGCAAGGATTCTCTCCTACCTGATAAATCTTGCAATAAAATTGTTGAGGGGGTGATTAACTCAACAATCTAAAATGGTCCAAGCCACATTCTTTGGAATTTGGTATGCTTACCCTTTTCCTCATGTGCTTTTTCCCACTTCAATACTAGGTCTCCTAGTTGAAATGATTTTGGGCTAACAGACTGTGCATTAAAGGAAGTCTTAACTAACTGTTGATGGTGAGCGTGTGTGATTTTGGATTTATTTCTTTCTTATTCCAATTTGAAAATACATGCTTTCCTTAATTTCAAGGAATAAGAAGGAGTTTCTTCAATAATCTGGACTAGGGCTAAAGAATGAATAGCTACGTTTGCGGGAAGAACAACTTCTTTCCCATAAAATAGACTAAATGGAGAAGTGCCTATTAAGGCCTTAAGTGTAATCCGGTATGCCCAAAGAGAAAATTTCAAATATTTGTGCCAATTCTTCTGACTTTGATCAACAGTTCACTTTATGATTCTAATGAGATTTTTTTCGGTTGATTATGCTAGACCATTTCCCTGAGGATAATAGTTGGCAAAATATTTAAGTTTGAAACCTCTTTTAAGAGAAAATTCTGTCATTGCATTGCCTGAGAAATGAGATGCATTATCAAACATTAAGGCAGTTGGTAAACCAAATATGGTAATAATAAATTGGTCAATGAATTCAATGTTTTTCTCATAATTAGTTACCTTTAGTGGAATTTTTTCCACCCATTTTGTAAAATAATCTGTCTGTAAGAATATATCTATGTTGCTTTGAAGAGTGAGGAACGATCTCACCTATTATGTCCAGTCCCCATCGTTCAAATGGTTGTTCAATGTTGACTGTTTGTAAAGGCAGTATAGGTTTCCTTTGTCTTCCAGTAGTAGTTTGACAGGTTTTACATTTTCTTACATATTGATGTGCATATTTAAACAAAGTTGGCCTATAATAGCCAACATGCAGAATTTTATGAGCTGTTGTATCTCCTCCAAAGTGTCCACCAGCTAAATTGTCATGGAGTTCCTACAAAACCTTTTCTGACTCAGTTTTTTCTAGACATATTAATAAGATAGAATCATTTTTCTTTCTAAATAAGACATCATCGATGATCTGATATTGTTTTTCTTTTAATCTCAAGGTTCTTTTCTTTTTGTAATTGAGTTGCAGAGGAGCATATCCATTTTCTAAGTAAAAGATGAGATCAACATATTGAGATTTTGTATCATTGAGGATTACCTCAGAAATATGTATATCATTACTTGGATCTTCTTCTATTGGTGAATCAGATGCTCCAACCAAAATTCTTCAAAAACCTTGACCTCTAACAATTTTAGCTGGTATAATTTCTACATCATATTCTTGAAAAGCAGTTACCCAGTTGGATCTCTTTTCTCCCACTTCCCTTTGCATCAATAATTGTCTTACTGTTGAAAATGGGACTATAATTTTGGTGTGAGTTTTCAGGAGAAATGGCTTAAAATGTTTTAATGCTTTAAAGACACCAAATGCCTATTTTTCAACAACAAAATAATTCAATTCAACACCTTGTAAATTTAAACTCAAGAAAGAAATAGGTGCTTCAATCTGTTCTTCATTAAGTTGTGTTAAAACAACTACATATGATGTTTCCGAGGAAAATTTATACAATACAAAACTTTTTGCATAGTCAGGAGTGACCAAAGAAGGAGCATTAATGATAGCTTGCTTGTTGAATTTCAATGATTACCTTTCAATGTGATCCCATTTAAAGATTGAATTTTTATTGATCATGGATTGTATAGGAAAAAATATTAGTGAAAAGTCAGGAACAAACCTTTTTACAAAATTTATTTAGCCTAAGAAAGACTGCATTGATTTCTTGTTGTGTGGAAAAGGGATTTTCTCAATTTCTCTAATCCTTTCTGGATCAATATAAATACCCTTTTTTGATACGACAAATCCTAAAAGCTTACCTTCGATCAAAGAAAAATAAGACTTCTTTGGATTTAATGAAATTCCATATTTCATACATATTTCAAAGATCTGTTTAAGGTCATTCAAATGGATGCTTATTTTCTTAGAATAAACAGTGATATAATCGAAAAAAATTACAACAGATTTGTTTATGAGTCCCTTAAAGGCTATATCCACAACTCTTTGAAATGTGGCACCTGCATTAATCAAACTAAAAGGCATTTTCAGATAAGCATATGTTTCCCATTTTTTTATAAACGTAGTTTTTAATCTATCATCCGGATGTACTAGGATTTGGTTATATCCTGAGAATCTATCAAGAAAAGACATAAGTTCAAAACCAGCTACTGATTGGAGTACTTGTTCTATGGTTGATAGTGGGAAATTATCCTTCAGACAAGCTTTGTTTATATTTCTAAAATCTATGCATATGCGAATATCACCATTATTATTTCTAACAGGCACTAGATTGGAAACCCATTTTTTATGTCTAACAGGAAAAATGATCTTGGCCTTGAGAAGTTTGTTCAATTCAGATTTTATCTGGCTTTCAAGGTTTGGGTGGATTTTCCTTAGTTTCTGCTGCACTGATTTCTCATTTGAGATCATAGGTATGGTATGTTGTATGAAAGAAGTATCATAAGTCTTGAGATCAATATAATCCCAATGAATATTCCTTTTTATTTCTTCAGCAACTGAATGAATGATGATCTTTCATGAGAAGGTAAACCAAGACCTAGGTTGATGTTTTGTGGTTTATCATCAGTACCAATATTTACTAATTCAAAATTCAAAGTTGAACTTGAAATTTTAGAATTAGTTATCTTCTTAAATCTATCTTTGAGATTGTTACACAAGATTTTGTCACCGTCCCTGCAGTCCCTCGTCTTGTAAATTGGAGGACTATTCCTGTGACCTGTGAACAGTAAAATGTCCTAAAATCACCTTGATGGTATCCTTCTGCATAAGGGCAAGAATTCTCCTCAAGAACATTTCCTCTGAAAAAACCTAAAAACCCATGTTTTGGCATTGGCACGGGTAGCCAGTTCATCCCTCGCGCCAATGGGGAAAATACACCATAGTGGGCATGCCAGCTGGCGCTCTGTCCCTGTGTATTGCTTGCACCAAGCCTATTTGGGAATGTTTTTTAAAAATAAATAGCGGAAGTTTGGTTCTAACAACTTCAGAATGAATCATCAGAAAGAAGTTTGGCTGTTTGGCTCCGGATCTCCATGTTTAGGAAGTGGATTTCCACCTCTCATGGAGCCTTCCCATGAGATAGGACTCTATCCCATGATTATAGGGATCCAAACTCCCCTTCGTCCCTCTATAAAAGCCTGCCCTCTCCATTTTCTAGCTAGTTTAACATTTGGGAAGAAAACTATAGCTGAGCGACTATTGAGAGCAAAGCCAAGGAGAACCACATAAGAGAGAGAGCCTTGTCCAAATTCCCGACAAGATTCGTGAGACACGCTTCACTGGAAGCCCTGCCAAAGGAAGAATGCGATGTTGGAACTCGGTTGTAATCTTTCTTTAACATTTTAATATATGCTCGACTACATTATTGGTTCCACTGTTGTATTGCTTTTCTGTGTAATGCAATTTAGTTCAACCCTTTCTGACTGATTGATAGTTACATGTTTGAATTATTACGTTGTATGCCGTCGTTTCTTCTCTGCACGTGTACAGGTGTCCGAACGCGGTGAGCGAAAGGATTATGATATATCAAGTTAGGAACAAGAAGCATCGCTTCTTCTTCGACGAAAGTAGCGTAGGACTTGAGGTAGGCTATCTATCGTAGCTTTGTCTTTTGTAACTAGGAATCGATATCGTAGCATGTTTTGTTTGTTGCTAGACCCACTCTAGGGCTAGTGGGATCGCCTCTATCCGTAGAGGGGATTTACCTCTCCAACAAATTGGCGATTACGCTGGGGATCAGTGGGAGTTGGTCCTTCCTCCATTGGTTTATTTTTTGGCTTTTCGTTTGATTAGTCTACTTTTCTGGTTCACCTTCCTTGGTGTTAAACCCCTGTTCAGCCCCTAGAAGACCAGATCTAGCCTCTGTTTGTCCATTTTCATAAATTTCTAGGGTAAACTTGATTGGCGTAGTTATACCTCTGACATTCACGCCAACTGGCACTAGTTGCTAGTTAGGCATCGGCACCATCCCCTGTTTGGCACAGATTACAGCCAGACAGGCACGCCAACCTTGCTTGGTTTTAGGGTTTTCTTGTTCTTGGACTCTCTGAGCTTGAGTTTTGGTCCTGGGTTGTTTTTTCTGATTGTTTGAGTGCTTTGAAGTCATTTTTTATGGTGTTTAGCCCTTGTCCTCTGGTTGTTTTCCCTTTTCTGTCAGTTTTTCATTTTAGCCCTAGGGCTTCTAGGTGCTTGAGTGTGCTGAGCCTCCCATGGGAGTTTTGGGTCTTTGCTTTCCCGGTTAACTTTGTTTTTTCTTCTTTGCATTCATCTTGCTGGATCCCATTGAATCATTGCATTTATTGATTTATTGTTCTCTATTTCATCAAATTTCGCTTGGTGTTTCTCCAAGCCTAGATCACGCAGTTTGTTTGAGTCTCTTTCGAGATTCTTCTTCGCTTTGAGGGATTTCGTCATCGGTTTGAGTCTTGATTGTGTTTTTTTGAGTTGAGTGAACTTGTTTGGTTTCGTCTCTCTCTTTATCATTCTCAAATTGATGCTTTCGTTAGTTTTTCATCTATTTAGTGCATTTTCTCTAATATATTGAAAAATACCAAAAACAAAATCTTTTACATTTTTGATTGGCATAGTGAAAATTGAAAACGCTTTCGCATTACTAGCATTGTATAATTCTAGAGAAAAATTTTCTAGTTTCATTAGCTTGCTTTGAAATTAGTAGTGGATGTTTTTGTGTGTTCATTTCGCTATCATTTGAAAGCTCTCAACTCTCCCGTAGATAGCTCTTCATTGAATGAAATGATGTTTTGAGGCATGTAGTTTGCATCTAGAGGTTTTATGAAATCCAACATTCGATAGGGCCTTGAAATCGAAACATAGATTGAATATCAACTTTAAAATTTACTTAATTAACCTAAGGCAACATTGAAACTTAACGGAACATCTAGTAGTCTAAGGTACAGACGTGTTCCGGCGTCTTTAAGCCTAGTAGTTGTCGCTCTCCATCTGGCTACAGACAGTTCTAGTACGGACTTGTGCTCCCCGTACCGTCGCGTATATAAAGGGAGACCCCATTAGGTTGCAAATCCTTTATCCATAGGAAGCCGAGTCTGCCGCCTTTTACCCGTGATACACCGGACACAGCATTCGAGGAGATTACCTGCACGTACGTTAAGTCCTTGCTTGATTTCTCTTTCATTTTTACCAAGGTGTATATGGCAGTTCACGAATATCTAGTACACCCATTTACCTAGATTACCAGAGCAGTCATTTCGATCTTTACTGACTCCCTAAATTTGAAAATATCATCAAGCGCTTGTCCTTTGACGCTTGTTTCCAAACTGAAAGTGATAGAGTCATATTTTACTCATTTCTAGACTCTTAAAACATGAAACAGTAAAATTTCCAGTTTCAATGTGGTAAAATTAATCACCTACGATCACACGCCCATTTAGAGATTTTATTTTTTTTCGGCCTGTTTTCGTTTGCCTTGGTTTTTTCCCGTGCATCTTTGTTTTTGATCTCTTCCTCTTTTTTGCTATAGTCACAGTGGCAGAACCATTAGTTTCATCTACTAGTAGTCCTTATACAGACGATTCATTAAAGGTCTCTCAGTCCTCTGTTGAGCATCAGCAGCCCGTTGTATCCAAGTTTCCCGACGGGGGACCCGTTATATCTGAACTTCCCTTTGGAGGACCAGTTGAGTTCAATTGGCCCTTGTCCAACGCTTGGTTTGGATTTGGATTTAGGGAACACTTCCCTCCTCTTAAATCAGGATCACCATTTTTGGCTGCTGTCATACCTCCTAGTCCCCATTGTCTCTTAGAAGATCTTACGGCAGGGTCAGATATGGACTCATCCAGTCCTATTCCTAGTGAGGGAATTCCTACTTCTGGTGAATATTACCAGCTTTTCCCCGAAGACATCCCTGAACCTTCTGTGATGTCTTCACCTGGTCTGTCGCTCCCAGATGGATATAAGTCTTTAATTCAGGTTATGGCCGCTATTTCCTCTATGGGGATATCGACTCCGTCCACGGAACCGATCATTCCCTCGTTAGGGATGTCGCCACAGACACCTCTCACGACATCTCCTTTTGTCACATCGGCACCTGTTCAACCTACTGTCTGCGTGGCTGCATCTATGCTTGTTGTCACCACTCAGTAAAATAGGACCTCGTCAGTTCCTGAGGAAATTTATATAGCTTTGTCTATTCCTGAAAACCTTTCTCCCGAGGAGTACCGGATGTCTTTACAGCCACCGATCTCCGAGGTTGGTCAGTCCTCTCAGGATCTTAATCGTCCTTACTTTTCTCATTATGGAGCAGATGATACCCTAATCTATTCATATCCATTTCAATATGATGAGCACGGTAACCCATTTATTTCCCTGCTCCTGAGGCTTATCATTATATCAACGGTTTCATACCTACCCTGCTTGTGCAACCTTCTAACCAACAAGGACAACCCTTACAGGGACAACCTTTGTTTCAGCAAGGATATGCCTCTGGCCCACAAGGACAACCCTTTCAGGGACAACCTTCGGCCCAGCCAGGGTATGCATACGACTCGCAAGGATAACCCTTACAGGGACAACCTTCGGTCCAACAGGGATTATTTTACAGCCCGCAAGGGTAGTCGTACAATCCTCAAGGTCAACCTCTACAGCCTCACCTTGTGGTCCAACCAGAGCAACCTCAAGGACCGTCAGGGAAACCATGGTATCAACCTAGACCGTCATACAGTCCTGGGGGGTAGACCCATCCGTCTCAACCTTCGGTGCAACCTCAGCAGCCTTATTTTCCAATTGGTTAAAATGTTGCACATCCAGGGCCATATTACGGCCCTGTCACAGGTCAACCTGGTTATCAGGCACAACCTAGTCCAATCCCGCCATCAGGCCAACCTGCTCAACTAGGGAAACCTGGTGTCCCTCATCATCCAGGTAAACCTGTTCAACCAGGACAACCTGTGCAGCCTGTCAACCCTGCTCAGTCGCCGATCTATTCTACACCACAGCTGAATCCACCTGTGCGCCCAACTTATCCGACTCAACAGGACCCCACTTACCAGTAGCCCGTTCGACCCCAAGGCGGCTACTACCCTGAAGGTCAGTCTTGACCGGTTTACAACTCGCCTCAAGGTTCTGGTTATTATCCTCAACAGCCAGGCTATACTTATACTTCGCAGCAAAACCCGTACACTGCTCAATCGAGACCCACGTATACTTAGAATCAGTATCCTGGTTATCAACCCCCGTATCCTGGTTTTCAGCTGCCATATCAACCCAATTATCTGGCTTACACCCCCTATGGTCAGAATCCTCTGGGACAGAACCAACGGGGGCAGAATTCTGCTCAACCAAGATGGAGTATAGGTATAGGTCCTTATCGGGGACTTGGCATGCCTTTTAACCCTCAATTACCTTTTCTCGCCACGTTGGAGTTACCAAACGTGTCCAATTGACTAATGATCCGATTCTTCATAATCCATATTGGCCTCCAGTTCCGATGAAGGTGCTTGGTGATTGTCCTAAGTTTGAGGGCAAATCTGGAGAAGACCCCCAAGCACACGTCATGACATACCACTTGTGGTGTTCTTCGAATTCTTGGGTAGATGACTCGATTCGTCTATGTATTTTACAGCGCACTCTCACCGGTGCTGCTGCTAAATGGTATATAGAACTATCTCGTGGTATTTTTCAAGATTTTAATACTCTAGCCATGGAATTCCTGACACATTTCCAGTTACCGGTTCGTTACGAAGCTGGGACGCATCTCCTGACATCTCTGAAGTAGGACAAAGCCACCCATATTTCAGATCACATTCATGAATGGAGACGTCGTCGTCATCTGATCAAGTTTGACATTCCTGATCAGCTTCTAACTCACTGGTTCACTACCTCTTTTGTCTATAAGATTGCACAAGACATTGGTATGGGGGCATGTGTAACTAAGGAACAAGCCATTGCTCGTGCCCAGTACCTCGATTTAGTGTACTCTCAGTTCGGCATGTTATATGACATCTTGACTGATGCCCCGTGACTAGGGACCTCTAAAGCACTAGCTACCCCATCGGTTGATGGTGTTATTGGTTTTGTCTCTCAGAATTCTCGCAAGTCTTCCAATGGGAAGCATAAATCGAATTCTTCCAACAATTCTGCTCCTTCGGCTACTCTAGATTCTGGTAAGACCGTGAAGGTCAATGCTGTCTAGGCCAATCCTGCAGACAAGACTTCTAAAGGGAAAAAGAAGGGCAAAGGAAAATCCAAATCTGATGCCCCAAAACCAGAATCATCCAAACCACGTACTGATGATGGTTCGCAGCAAAAACCGAAGTACCCTTGCCTGATTTGCGATGAAGACCACTACACCAAAGATTGTCCTAGACAATCCGAGGTTAGTCAACTTCTTAAAGGCTCTAAGGGAACTTCGACAGTTCTTAAGGAACCTTTTCCATCTCAGCAGACCCATATGGTCGAGCAGCCTTCACCATCTGCACCATTTGGGTCTGAAGTTTTCATGATGAATGGTGTTGCACCTATTTCTATTGCCACTCGATCGAAGGATTATGCCAGATCACGTTAGGAAGTTGGGAAGGAAGTCGTTGATGGCCCTCCTCCCCCGGCTGCCTCTGGTCCTCTTGAGATTGAGAGGCCCAGTGTTGAACCCGTTGTACGACCGCCTTCCAAAGGTCTTCTCCGAAAGTCTTCCTATAATCCGAACGCCCGTGTTGCTCAGCATTACAACATTATTGAGGATTTGGCATAGGCACCTTAAGTACTTCAAAGTTTTCCGTCTCAATGGAAATCTTTGTTATCTGCAATCAGCGGAATTGATCCTGCCGATTCTAGCCTTCTCACCTTCGATCTAGAGAATTTCATCCCCCGACTTCCGCACCATATTGTGCTTGTTATACAAGTCGGCATTAATGGCCTCAATACTCACAGAGCCGTCGTGGATGAAGGTGCATGTACCTGTGTTATGTCATCTGCTTGCTAGAAGGCCATCGGCTCTCTGGCCCTCACTTCATCTCCCAATGCCCTTGAGGCATTCGATGGAAGGGAATCAATACCTTGGGTGTTATCGCGAGTCTACCAATTACATTTCAAGGTAAGACAGTCAACGTCGAAGTGTAATTTTTTGATGCCAAACTCAACTACAATATTATACTCGGTCGTAGTTAGACCCACGCCATGTTGTGCATTCCGTCCAACCTCTTTCGAATTTTGAAGTTTCCACATGAGGGCAAGATTATTACTATAGATCAGTTGTCTTTATTTACTTTGTCTTCCGAGAACAACGTGCCATACGTGGATCAAATTCCTAATCCCCCCGATAGTATAGGACTAGGTATTTTTAAGGACCCCATTCTCATGGGTATTTTCCCCATTCCACCACCGAACACCGTTTAAGTCAATATGATCTCTAGGTCAGATTACCCATGGATCATCCCTTCTCCTGAACAGGTTGCCTCTTTTGGAGAATCGATGCCTCTGACCCCGGTTAAAATCAATTATTGTGAGATCATTGCCGTATCGGATCCTCCTCCTCCTGATAATGCTCCTTTGAGCATGGCTCTTGATGTTTATTCTCAATCCCCGTGGCTCGGTGATGCAGATTCGACTAATATTTTGAGAGACATTTTTCCGTCTGACGAAGCTATCGTGGAGACTATGTCTCTCGAAGATCTACCATGGAGCAATGGGCATCATCGTTCCTCGTTTATGCCTGGCCTGGGGGCAATGTCTAATTTTCTCGAGCGTTTTTCATTTCAGGTTCCCTCTTTTCCACTCCAAACACCAATATTGACTAACGAAGTTTTCTCGGAAGGAAATCTGAGTAATATTACCCAAACGATGCCTATCGACAACTGCGTTAAACCGGGGGTTGTCGAGAACGTCCATGTGGGAGTCACTTGTTCTCCTAATGAGATTCAAGTGTACACTAGTCTCTTCCACGAATTCCGTGATGTTTTCGCATGGTCTTATGAAGAGATGCTTGGAATTGATCCCAGTATCGTCGTGCATGGAATTCCCACCTATCCCAGTGTGAAGCCTAAGCGTCTGCGTCCATTGCATCCTCGAAAAGCCACTGCTATAAAAGCTAAAGTTGAGAAACTTCTTAAAGTGGGCTTCATATATCCGATCCCTCTGATAGAGTGGGTTTCCAATATTGTCCCTGTGGATAAGAAGCAAGGCACAATTCGATTCTGTGTTGACTATCGAGATATCAATCGAGCTTGCCCTAAGGACAACTATCCCACCCCCTTTATCGATCAGATCATTGATGATTGTGCGGGGAGCGAGATCTTTTCCCTTATGGACGGCTTTTCGGGTTATAATCAAATCAATATCCTTCCCTCTGATCAACATAAGATCGCTTTCATCTGTCCATGGGGAACATTCGCCTATAAGAAGCTCCCTTTCGGCTTAAAAAATGTTGGAGCTACCTTCTAGCGTGCCATGTCTTACGCTTTTCATGACATACGTAATGTTGTTCAGCCGTACCTGGATGACCTTCCGGCTCATTCATCTATGTGCAACGACCATCCGGAACATCTCCGCCAGATTTTTCTCCACTGCAGACATTACAACATCAGGCTTAATCCTCACAAGTGCATCTTCTGCGTTGACTCTGGTCGACTTTTAGGATTCATTGTCTCTAAGGACAGAATTCGCCTTGACCCTCTCAAGGTTGAGGCTATTGTTAATCTCCCATCCCCATCCTCGTTGCATCAGCTTTAGAGTCTTCAAGGGAAAGCGAATTTCTTCCGTCGTTTTATCCTGAACCATGCATAGGTAACCAAAGGGTTTACACAAATCCTAAAGCAGGACGTCCCTTTCTGTTGGGACGATATTGCTCAGCAATATTTCCATAACCTTACGATGTTTCTTGTCAACGCTCCATTAATACGTCCTCCAAATGATCATCACTACTTTACCCTCTATTTGGTTGCCACATTCAGTACAATTGCCATGGTTTTGGTACAGGATGACGATGACGGTAACGAGCACGTGATTTATTACCTGTCTCAGAACGTCCTTGACACTGAAACGCGTTATGCACATGTCGAGAAGTTAGCGCTGGCTGCAGTCCAGGCCATTTAGTGATTTCGCCATTACATCCTGTTATGCATGGTAACCATGATTTCCGACTGCAACCTCATGACTTACATTTTGTCTCGACAATTGCTGGGGGGAAAGTACTCAAAGTGGATTGTGATCCTCCAAGAGTTTGATTTGGAGTTCACTACTGCCAAATCTAAGAAATCATTGGTTTTCGATGATCTCATTTGTTCTCTCCCTACCGACTCTGTTCCGTCTCAATCCGAGGATCATATCCCAGACGAAACTCTCTTCTTAATCAACACTCTCGATCCATGGTATGGTGATATCATCGTGTACCTCCAAACATCAAACTTTTGGTCTGAATTAATGAAGGATGCTCGACGCTGCGTTTGACATCAGTCGCAACCATATCGCATTATCAGAGATACCCTATATCACGTTGGAGTCGATTCCGTACTCCGCTAGTGTTTGACCTTAGAAGAGGCTGAGAAAGTTCTGAATGACTGTCACAGTGGCGCTTGTGGCAGTCACATGTCTGGTTATACTGCTGCACAAAAGATCCTTCGTGCGGGCTATTTATGGCCATCTATATTTAAAGACTGTATTTTTGCAGTACGAAAGTGTAACACGTGCCAGATCTTCCAATGCAAGATGCATGCGTCGCCTCTCCCATTACGTCCTGTCATTACCATGGGACCTTTGCCAAATGGGGCATTGATTTTATGACGTGTAACCCTCACTCGGTCGAGGGGGCATGCTTATATCATCATTGTCGTAGATTATTTCACCAAGTGGGCCGAAGCAATGCCTACACTGGCTGCAGACGGTAAGACAACTGCACAGTTCATTTTCTACCATGTGATCACTCGTTTCGGCGTTCCTCAAGCCATTGTCACCGATCATAGCTCTCATTTTTGGGACTACATGATGGCAGAGCTAACATCTAGGTTGGGCTTGCATCACGACAGCTCAACACCATATTACCCTCAGGAAAATGGCCAGGTTGAAGCTGTGAACAAGGTGCTTGTCACGATGCTTCAACGAACAATTGGTATACACAAATCGAATTATTATCTCTAGTTTTTTTCAGCTCTTTGGGCCTACCGGATGTTAGTTAAGAGTGTAACCGGATTCACACCATTTCAGCTGGTGTATGGTCTGGAAGCTACTCTTCTGGTTGAATGTGAGATCCCTTCACTAAAATTGGCTGTGGAATTACTGCCCGATACTTCTCGGAGGAAGAACGTCTCTTATATCTCGAGAGATTGGATGAAACTCACCGCTTGGTTTCTTTGGTTATCGAGGCACAGAAAAAGTGGGTTAAAGCTCATTTCGATCAAATGGTTTCTCCGCGCTCTTTTATCGAAGGGGACCTCGTCCTCTTGTATGATCAAGCCCATGACAAGCTTGGGGCAGGAAAATTCCAACCTATGTGGCATGGGCCCTATATCGTTAAACGTGTATTGAAAAATGGGTCTTATGAGCTGATCGATTATGAAGGTCTTCCTTTGGCACAACCCAAAAATGGGTTGTACCTAAAGAAATATTATGCTTGAATCATTCTTGCATAGTATATGTACATAGGTGATTTTTTCATTTTTGTGCATGTGTGGTGTGGTGTGCTTTAATGTAAGCATTTTTCTGCTAATTGGGTCTTCCTGATTGAGCAGATGTCTATTACTCCTTATGTTGGTTTTGCGGATGGTGCCTCCCATAGTACCAAGAACCTATCTTCAGTAGCCTGGGTAATTTACAATCCTGCTGGTGAGTTGGTTAATTTACAAGGTGTTTGTTTAGGGCCTGCTACAAATAATGTTGTGGAATATAGTGCCGTTTTGGAATTACTAACCGAGGCTATTAACCTCAGCATTCGCGTGTTACTTGTACATCTAGACTCACAGCTTGTGGTTTTATAGCTCGATGGTCATTATTTAGCTAGAAACCCATGCATTTTAAGATTGTATCTACGTATTCGTTTACTTGAAAGAAATTTTGATTACATCACATATCAACATATACCAAGACGAATGAATACACTAACAGATGTAGTAGCCAACATGGTATTAGATAGACATTTACGCAATTTGTAAAAACATCATCATATGTAAGCAAGATCCATGTAGAAAATAGATGTATATATATATATATATATATATATGTCGAGTGTTTTCAACGTGTGCATCATATAAAACCAAAAAATATACATGTTTGTTTCAGTTACATCTGGAGATAACATGTCTCTCAAAAATATGAAAATAAAAAGCCTAGGTGACTAATCGGCATGGTGCTCATGGTAGCACGTCACTACCCGCACCAACCTCCTCAATAAGTGGTGGAGATGACTCGACACCCCTACAGTGTGCCTCTGATAAGCTAAGGGAACATCAGATAAACGAGCATAATCCTGAACCCCACGATCAATCCCCTCTAGGTTCTGTACAAGCTCGTCCCCCTCGCCCCCCTTACCTTGAGGGTCATAAGTGAGAGTGGTCCTTCTCGCAATAGGTGACATCCCGGCGGGCCTCTCTAGGCCAACATCTGCATACATATAGGATTAGCTGTTAGAACATGCATGTATACCCAAAAAATCATAAAAACTCATAAAATTAAAAACAATCTTACCAAGCTCCTCGTCCCAGTCCTCTCCATCTGGGAGTGGGAGATCCGGGTCTCCAGTAAAATCTGTGCCGGCATAGGGCCAGTCCTCCATGACGATGAGCTATTGTCGGAGCCACCCAAAGAACTCAGGCCTCCAAGACATCTGCTGGCCACCCCCTGCCTTCGGCATCAGTGCCGCTCATCGAGCCATCCGTGTCTCCCTTAGTGGTGGATATGGGACTATGGCCTCCTGGCACTGGAAGATAGGTAGTCGTTCCAGGAAGAACGACACCAAAGTCGATCCATATCCAAACTGTTTCAGTTTGGTCTATTTTCATTTTGTGAGTTGTCGCTTGATATTCATTGTTACATCCTCCACCTAGTTGAAGATGGTGGGGCTCATGTAGTCCGAAGCAAACAATGGTTGCATCTTGGTGGCTTCGTGCAATGCTTGCGACCCTGCAGCCCGTGTAATGGTGTGTAGCACTACTCTAAGTGCTAGATCGGGGACATGTATACCTTGCCACTTCCTGTTCCCTTTCGTGCCCCTGGGCACACCCTGTTCATGACAATTGTCATGTTCTCTCCAGAAGGCCGTGTACCGATCAAAATAGGGACTGCACCTCTGCGCGATAGTCCGGTGATGAAATATATGTCTGACACTTTGAGTTCAAGCTCCTGATATCGAAGTCTGAAATTCTCCTAATCCTCATCCCAGATACTGATAAGGTATTGCAATAATTCGGGCTGGGCTCAGAGACACAGTGTCATAAAGAATTTTTTGAGCCCACAAATTTTGAGAGCACTCATACAATGTTCATTCTCCATTGCTTGCTCATCTTCTTCACTGTGCTCTCTTTCCTTCCATTCATTCACCATTTTTGCTTTGTACCTGCGTCAATTTGGTCATAAACACTTTGTAAGATCCCTTGGGTACTTAAAACAACAATTCATTGGCTCTATTTTTGTTAATTTTAAGCAGAATGTTGGGTTGCGCAGTTGGTGCGGTTGTTTTGCTAACAGTCGTGCCACCTGGCGTGGCCCCTCTGCAAAAAAGGGTCGGCTGGCGCGGGTCCATGCCTAAAACCCGCGCCAACCATGGAGGCCCTAATTTTGCAAGTCCTCCTCTAAGGGATGCCAAATGACCATTAAAAGCTATGAAATATGACTTAAAAGATGGCTAATGGAAGCGGATCTTACCTGGAAAAAAATGGAATCCGGATCGGTCCACTGGAAAGTTTGCAATCGTCGCCTCAAGATTGCAAAGGAAATGGCTCACTATCGCTCTGCAAAGAGGTAAAAAGGTGAAAAGTGAATAAGTTTTTACTATTGGTGATATTTATAACTTTTCAAATCAAAATTAGGTTTTAAGATTTGTTTTTTTCGATATTTTATTATATTTTTGTCAAAAAATGGGTTTTACACTTGCTTTTTGTGCAGCGACAGACTTTCACGCGATTAGGACAAAGACATGAGTTGTATTTTATACTTTTTTGGACTCGGTAAAAACACGAAAAAGTCACTACTGGAGTCATCTTTCAGCTCTTTTCTGACTCTCTAAAAATGAAAAGATTGCTTAGATGCTTGTCATTTTGAACTCGTTAAATGGTTGCGAAATGATATCTACCCAGTATACGTTTACCCCTTTTTCAGGTTGGGATAGGTTATTTACAAAAAAGGAATACCCTAGCCTATCACGACTAGGAGGTTCTCCTAGACATAGTTTTCTACCTTTTTGGATCTGTGAGACTATCTATGAAAAGGGATTGCTGGAGTTTTCTTTTCCACTGTATTTTCAAAATCTTTAAACATGAAAAGACAATGAGTTCTTCCTTTGTTAGAATTGTTAAAAAATGATGACATCGGACTCCGTCGTAATGACATTACTCGAGTTCCTCCTTCCTAGGGCTCGTAAAATGTACTAGGTTGGATTTGTCTGAAGGACAAACTTATATCACAAGCACATGCTATCCCCTTCAAGCTTGTTTTCAAAAATAATTGGGGTACTCGCCAGAAATGGTGGGGGAAAATGGAACCAGTATCATAGTCGTGTCGGCAGTATGTCGCTCTTGAACATGAAACTTGTCTGCATTCGTGTTGAGTTGGGAACATCTCATCTCACTTTCTGCTTGCCTCCATGGGTTTGGGTAATCTCTTTTGACCGCTCATATGCTCTTTGCCACGTCACCATGACCTCGAAACTATTGATGTCAAATACTGCCAAATCCAATGTCGTGCCGCCGATATGTTCAAGAGAAGTTGGCCTCTGCAATTTTCAACCTCCCTCTTATTCTCTGTTGGTCTTGATTCACAAAAATTATATCCCTCTGTCTCGTGTCGATGATGTAGGAAACATTATGGCCCACCTTCGATCAAGGTCACTTCCTGTCGACTTCAGCTCATTATCCAGGAAGCTGATTTAGAGACTTCCTTCAGGTACCTTGGAGCCTGCATGCCTCAATGGCAGGTTCTTTGCATTTGACGCAAGGTTTTCAGTATTGGCCTTCGATCAAATGATTCTGCAGGTGTTCGACGCCAGCTCACTGTTCACATTCTGTGGATTGTACCTCTTGTACCTTGAGGACCATCGTCATTATTGGTGTTTCCTCTCGCGTCTGTTAACATAATTCATTATTGGCTGGTAATCAGACGATGTTCTTGTATGTTCAACTTCAGCTCACATATTCGCATGCTCGAACTTGTACTCTGTCCGGGTTAAGATGGAGCACAAGACCCTGGATTTTGTCTGATGAACATCTAGGATGCGGGTTCTTTGTGGATTATTATGATTTATTATATGACTCTTTTGATTGGATGGCTGCGACCATACCTGAGTCTACTTGTTGATCCTTATTTACTGGATGGATGTGTCCATACCTTGGATCCTGGTTTTTGTACACTCTATTATGGATGGCTGTGCCCATACCACATATCCTGTATCAGAGATATCAGTTGTATTTGTATTCGCAGGTCTTCCGACGACAGTGTTTTCAGTTGGACACGTTCTCATAAAGCATTTCACCCCTCTCTCTCTCTCGGACCTCATGCTTTAGGGGGCATCTGTTACACATTATTTTTTCACCGCCCCTGCAACCCCTCGTCCCATACATTAGAGGAATATTCCCGTGACCCGTGAATAGTAAAATGTCCTGAAGTCATCTTGATGGTATCCTTCTGCATAAGGGCAAGAATTTTCATCAAAAACATTTCCTCTGAAAAACCCTAAAAACCCATGTTTTGGCATTAGCGGGGGTAGCCAGTTCATCCCTCGTGCCAATGGGGAAAATACACCATAGTGGGTGAGCCAGCTGGCGCTATGTCCCTATGTATTTCCCGCGCCAAGCCTATTTGGGAATGTTTTTTTTAAAATAAATGGCGGATGTTTGGTTCTAACAACTTTAGAATGAATCATTAGAAAGAAGTTGGGTTGTTTGGCTCCGGATCTCCATGTTTAGGAAGTGGTTTTACACCTCTCATGGAACCTTCCCATGAGATAGGACTCTATCCCATGATTATAGGGATCCCAACTGCCCTTCCTCCCTCTATAAAAGTCTGCCCTCTCCATTTGCTAGCTAGCTGAACATTTGGGAAGAAAACTATAGCTGAGCGACTATTGAGAGTAGAGCCAAGGAGAACCCCGTAAGACAGAGAGCCTTGTCCAAATTCCCAGCAAGCTTCGTGAGACATGCTCCGCTGGAAGTGCTGCCAAAGGAAGAACGCGACGTCGGAAATCGGTTGTAATCTTTCTTTCACATTTTAATATATGCTCGACTACATTATTGGTTCCACTATTGTATTGCTTTTCTGTGTAATGCAATTTAGTTCAATCCTTTCTGACTGATTGATTGTTACATGTTTGAATTATTACATTGTATATCGTCGTTTCTTCTCTACACATGTACATGTGTCCGGACGCGGTGAGCAAAAGGATTGTGATCTGTCAAGCTAGGAACAGGAAGCAACGCTTCTTCCTCGATGACAGCAGCGTAGGACTTGAGGTAGGCTATCTATCGTAGCTTTGTCTTTTGTAACTAGGAATCAATATTGTAGCATGTTTTGTTTGTTGCTAGACCCACTCTAGGGCTAGTGGGATCACCTCTGTCCGCAGAGGGGATTTACCTCTCCAACAAATTGGTGACTCCACTGGGGATCAGTGGGAGTTGGTCCTTCCTCCATTGGTTTATTTTTTGGCTTTTCGTTTGATTAGTCTGCTTTTCTGGTTCATCTTCCTTGGTGTTAAACCCCTGTACAACCCTCAGAAGACCAGATCTAGCCTCTGTTTGTCCATTTTCATATATTTCTAGGGTAAACTTGATTGGTGTAGTTATACCTTTGACAGTCGCGCCAAATGACGCTAGTTGCTAGTTAGGAACCCACACCATCCCCTATTTGGCGTAGATTACAGCTAGATAGACGCACCAACCTTGCTTGGTTTTAGGGTTTGCCTGTTCTTGGACTCTCTGAGCTTGAGTTTTGGTCTTAGGTTGTTTTTTCTGATTGTTTGAGTGCTTTGAAGTCATATTTTACTATGTTTAGCCCTTATCCTCTGGTTGTTTTCCCTTTTATGTCAGTTTTGCATTTTAGCCCTAGGGCTTCTAGGTGCTTCAGTGTGCTAAGCCTCCTGTGGGAGTTTTGGGTCTTTTCTTTCCTGGTCAACTTTGTTTTTTCTTCTTTGCATTCATCTTGCTGGATCCCATTGAATCATTGCATTTATTGAGTGATTGTTCTCTCTTTCATCAAATTTCACTTTGTGTTTCTCCAAGCCTAGATCACGTGGTTTGTTTGAGTCTCTTTCGAGATTCTTCTTCGCTTTGAGGAATTTCGTCATTGATTTGAGTCTTGATTGTGTTTTTTTGAGTTGAGTGAACTTGTTTGGTTTCGTCTCTCTGTTTATCATTCTCAAATTGATGCTTTCATTAGTTTTTCATCTGTTTAGTGCATTTGCTCTAATATATTGAAAAATACCAAAAACAAAATCTTTTACATTTTTGATTGGCATAGTGAAAATTGAAAACTCTTTCGCATTAATAGCATTGTATAATTCTAGAGAAAAGTTTTCTAGTTTCATTAGCTTGCATTGAAATCGGTAGTGGATGTTTTTGTGTGTTCATTTCACTATCATTTGAAAGCTCTCAACTCTCCCGTAGATAGCTCTTCATTGAACGAAATGATGTTTTGTGGCATGTAGTTTGCATCTAGAGGTTTTATGAGATCCAACATTCGATAGGGCCTTGAAATCGAAACTTAACCTGAAGATCAACTTTAAAATTTACTGAATTAACCTAAGGCAGCACTAAAACTTAATGGATCATCTAGTAGTCTAAGGTAGAGATGTGTTTCAGCGTCTTTAAGCCTAGTAGCTGTCACTCGCCATATAGCTATAGACAGTGCTAGTACGGACTTGTGCTCCCCATACCGTTGCATATATAAAGGGAGACCCCATTAGGTTGCAAATCCTTTATCCATAGGAAGCCAAGTCTGTCGCCTTTTACCCGTGATACACCTGACACAACATTCGGGGAGATTACTTGCACGTACGTTAAGTCCTTGGATGATTTCTCTTTCATTTTTAGCAAGGTGTATATGGCAGTTCACGGATATCTGGTACACCCATTTACCTAGATTACCAGAGCAGTCATTTCGATCTTTACTGACTCCCTAAATTTGAAAAGATCATCAAGCACTTGTCCTTTCATGCTTGTTTCCAAACTGAAAGTGATGGAGTCATATTTTACTCGTTTCTAGACTCTTAAAACATGAAACAGTAAAATTTCCAGTTTCAATGTGGTAAAATTAATCACCTATGATCACACGCCCATTTAGAGTTTTTTTTTTCTTTTTTTTTTCGGCCTATTTTTGTTTGCCTTGGTTTTTACCCGTGCGTCTTTGTTTTTGATCTCTTCCTCTTTTTTGCTATAGTCACAGTGGCGGAGAAATCAGTGTCATATACTCGTAGTACTTATATAGACGATTCTTCAGAGGTCTCTGAGTCCTCTGCTGAGCATCAACAGCCCGTTGTATCCAAGTTTCCCGACGGGGGACTGGTTATATCTAAACTTCCCTTTGGAGGACCAGTTGAGTTCAATTGGCCCTTGTCCAACGCTTGGTTTGAATTTGGAGTTGGGGAACACTTCCCTCCTCTTACATCAGGATTACCATTTTTAGCTGCTGGCATACCTCCTAGTCCCTGTCGTCTCTTAGAAGATCTTACGGCAGGGTCAGATATGGACTCATCCAGTTCTATTCCTAGTGAGGGAATTCCTACTTCTGGTGAATATTACCAGCTTTTCCCCAAAGACATCCCCAAAAATTTTGTGCTGTCTTCACCTGGTTCGTCACTCCCAGCTGGATATAGGTCTTTAAGTCAGGTCATGGCTGATATTTCCTCTATGGGGATATCGAATCCGTCCACGAAACTGATAGTTCCCTCATTAGGGATGTCGCCACAGACACCTCTCACGGCATCTCCTTTTGTCACATCGACACCTGTTAGACCTACTGTCTGCATGGCTGCATCTATGTCTGTTGTCACCACTCAGTCAACTAGGACCTCGTCAGTTCCTGAAGACGTTTATATAGCTTCGGCTATTCCTGAAAACCATTCTCCTGAGGAGTACTGGATGTCTTTACAGCCACCGATCTCTGAGGTTGGTCAGTCCTCTCAGGATATTAATCATCCTTACTTTTCTCATTATGGAGCGGATGGTACCCCGATCTATTCATATCCATTTCAATATGATGAGCACGGTAACCCCATTTATTTCCCTGCTCCTAAGGCTTATCAGTATATCAATGGTTTCATACCTACCCTGCCTGTGCAACCTTCTAACCAACAAGGACAGCCCTTATAGGGACAACCTTTGTTTCAGCAAGGATATGCTTCTGGCCCACAAGGATAACCCTTTCAGGGACAACCTTTGGCCCAGCCAGGGTATGCATACGACTGTTTGGTCTCAATCTAGTCTCCTAAATTGAGCTCATTTAATTGTCAACCAGGGTTGGTAAACTGCTGAAGTGAAGTGTACTGTATGTACCTAGGTGCTTGTTTCCTAATGCGTTGTGTGTAGTGTTTTATGATGTTTTTGGTCTTTTGATAGTTTTATATTCACAAGGAAAATGACTAGAAAGCTAATGGAAAAGAGATAATGATTAAAAACAGAGTGAAGCCTAATTGGTTCATGACAAATGATAAATGCAAATGTGATACTAACACAGAATCAAATCTAAACTATTGACTAAGCAGAAACAAAGCTTGATAATGACTTCTAAGGAATGATTCAAAACATAAACTCAACTTGAGAAATGATCAACTAAGTATGCAAATCCTCCTAACTAAAAAGTTAAACAACTAACTTATAATGATGCAACACTTTGTCCTTGATTAGAGATTTGAAGCATATTTGGAGAAAAACATTGATAACATCATAAGATCTTCTATTCTAGGACTAGTTCCTAACTCTATTCTGCAACTTAGTTAAATGTCACAAAACCTTACTCAAGAGTTATAGATTTCTTTTCAAAGTAGTCTTTTGAGGAAGGGCTCTGTTTATGAAATGATAAGGAAATTGCAGAAGTACTTCAGGCCTTAAAATGATATTGTCTTCTGTTCATATGGTTATGGATCGATTGTAGATTTTAGAACAAGAAGATGTTTGTAAATAATGAAGGTTGTTTTGTTAAGTTTAACAACTGAAGTAATCTAATATGCAGTGAATGAAAACTGAATATGGAGTGCAAATGCAATGAGTTAAGCTAAGACTGAACTTAATAAGTCACTAATCTAAAACAATGCTGAACTAGCAAGTCATTATCAAACTCAAAACAAAATAACTGATCATGAGTTAAGTGCAATTAAACTCCGGAGTATCCTAATTAAGCTATCATGCATTATTCTATGAAATTACACAGCCTGTTTGTCCATCATGATTGGTATTTTGGAAGAGTTTCTTAGAAAAATCCTGACTGTGTAATCGAGTGCAAATGCAAACATAAAGATTGAAAGCAATTAAAAACTAAGATATCATGGCTATCTCCCACTCATCATTATGATATTTTGGACAAGCATTTAAGAGCAAGGACAGCTATGGTACTTAGTGCAAACACACAAATGAAGCGTTCAGGATCACAATCATGCTTAAAACATTATAAGGATTTCTTGGAAGAGTTTCTTCTTGTGGAAGAGTATTTAGCATAAGTATAACTGTGATGGTGAACAAAAGAGATTACAATTAAATTCTACAATACTATAGCCATTCCCCATTCATCATTATAATCTTTTGGAAGAGCTTCTTCTTTTGGAAGAGTTTTTAGAATGAGTATAACTACAGTAGCTAATGAAAACAACTACGAATTCAACTTCAAAAACGTAAAGGTAGCTAGAATACTTATCTAAATTACGCAAATAAATCCGTGCAAGAGGCAGGGGCCCTCTACCACCTGACGGAATCTAACTCCAAATCAAATCAACGCTTTCAAAACAACACTATCTGCTTCATTAAAAGAGAAATAACTTGAACAGAGCAATCTGCGTCTTCAGAAATATAGCACAGAATCTAAGTAAAATCTAGCCTAGCTCTCGCTTTCCCAAGTGTTTATATAACAAATGTACATAACAAGACTTGCAACAATTCCAAGATCATTGTCTTTCCTTATCGAAATCACATTAGGACTCTTGAAGTGGCAACGTAAAAAGGAAAAGGACATCTGAACTGAGACAGTCCTAATAGAAGTCTGCCTTCCTAAATGTGTTCCCACGTACCAAAACCATATCCAGAATTCGTTTCTTCCTTCATGATGAGCAACGAACAATGTAGACATGACGTGGAATATGCCCATATGCGGTTTTTCTTGAGAGGCCACCTGGAACATACCCAAACGTGAAGACAGCTGCAGAATTGCCGGTTAGCTACGGAATGTCTGCATTCTGCAGCTAGTTCCGGTCAAAATGCATTACAATGACAAAAATCATAAAACTTAGCAAGTCAATCATGTTAATCATTCTAAAAGTAATTTTAACTAAATTCATTGATCAATTGGGTCTAGGATAGCAATGGACAAAGGAAAATGAGGTAAAGTAAGATGAAAGAAAGCACAATTTTGAGGCTCAACATACCCCCACTACTGTCTCCTTGCATGTCCTCATGCAAATTATCCTATGAACTCAGAGGCTTCTGCAAGAACATCTAATCCTCTCCTTCTCCTTTTTCTAGAAGCTAAAGATCTTCCGGGTTTTCTGATAACAAGTTTGAACCTTAAGTTGGTAAGTGCCATGATTAGCTTTTTATTCCTCTTCTTCAACTTTTCATTGGTCTTTTCCACTTTGTCTGTATGTAGGGATAAGGTTGAGTTCATATCAGTTTTGAGCTTGACTTGTTCCTTGAGAATTTCATTCTCATTTTTGATGTGTCTATTAAGTATTTCCAACTCATACATGTCCCTTCTTAATACATATATTTCAGATAGTGGAGGACTAGGGGTTCTCTCCTTACTTTCTGAAGCTCTCCTTTCCAAAGTTTCCACATAGTCATAAATTTCTTGTTGAGCAGGGTCAATTTCAGGGGTTCCTTCATTAAAATCCTCTTCTTCAACATCTTCTTCAATAGATGTTTCCTCATCTTCTATATTTATCACCCCTGTTTGTTTGATTTGAGTTTTCCTTAGTTTTCCCTAGTTTTCCCTTTAGTATATGGCTTCTTCTTGGCTGGGAAGATCCCTCTCCTCTTTCTGTGGAAGATTTTCTGATTACCTTCTCTTTCTTAAGTTGTCTCTTGATTTGAGTCAACTTCTCTGAGATGATTTCCTCACTACTTTCTTGGACTGTTTTGTCAATTTCAACTTTTGAGGCTCTCCATTTTCTACTTCTCCTTGTAGGCTGTGGTTTAGGTGAGGGTTCTTTTGGCTCTTCAAAATGATTTCTTATCAAGAAATTGTCCCATGTATCATTTGTTTTGGCTAAATGGTGTTCAATCAAAATTTTAACCAAGCCATGATGATATAGAGTTGTCTCTAAAATTTGAACCCTTCTTTGAACACAGGAAGCCATATTTTTCAAACTTTGAAGCAAGAAATAGGGTAGGTTTAAGTCTTCCCCCAGAAAATGCATTATCAGTCTAATGTGGTAGACATAAAATGTGCCATATCTACCCTCACATGTAATAAATTTTTGAAGAATAAGCAATATATTTCTCCACTTATTTTTCAATGCAGAACTTGGAATTCCTTTCTTAAACACAGTGATATCCATACCTGGTGATTTTAGAATTTGCTTCCAAGACTCATGATGGAATTCTCTATTTTTGAACCATCTCTCTCCATTTCTAAGCAACCCTGTAGCTTCTGCAATGAAAACTTCAGTGACAGTAAATTTGACATCTCCCACTTCAACTTCAGTTCCTTGAAATGATCTTGCAAATGTTTTAGTGACTTCTTTGTGGAAGCCATTAAATTTCTCCAAAATTTGTAGCCATCCTATCTGTTGCAACATTTCTTTACATTGAGGGTAGCCTTCTAGGTATTTTGTACCCACTGGTTCAGTTCTTACAATGAAACCCATAATTGCTTCTTCAATGTTCAAATTAATACTCTTTCTACCCACTGAAACAATAACTTTCACCTTCGAATTGAAATGGCTTCAGGTTCTAAATGACAATGGCTTCAAACTTCGGAATGATATACCTCTGGTTGACAGTGACAACAGCTTCAAACTTCGAGCTGATATGCCTCTGGTTGACAATGAAACTTTGGACTGATATGCCTCTGGTTGATAGTGACAAATGGCTTCAAATTCTACTCTAATATACCTCTGTCTCTCGGTGGCAAATGGCTTCAGATTCCCATACTGTTATACTTCTGTCTCTCCGTAACAAATGACTTCAAATTCTTCACTGCTATACCTCTGTCTCCTGGTGACAAATGGCTTCAAATTATTCACTGCTATACCTCTGTCTCCCGGTGACAAATGACTTCAAATTCCACACTGCTATACCTCTGCGTTTACAGTGATAATGCTCAATCTCTTCCCATGGTGATAGAGTTTTGATATTCAACTGATATACCCTTTTGCTCTGCTCACGGTGATAAGAATATCTCTGTCTGCGGAATGAAGTGTCGGCTACAGAATGGAGTGATGGAAGTAGTTACGGAATGAGGTAATGGAGTGAGGTGGAGGAAACGAATTAATGATTGAAAAGACGGCGGAGATTTTTACAATGGAAAAGAAAATCATCATTGAATGATTTTGGTTGGGTGACGTGAAGAATTCAAACACTTCGACCATTTGAACCGCTTAAATGATGTCGGGTATGGAATTTGAAATGAGAGATTTTAATCCAAAGTTTGTGGAGGGTTTATTGGTCATGATCAATAAAAATAATTAAAACAACCTTTTCGAACAATTAATAACTAAAACTATGCTAAAATTTATGAAATGCCATTATAATCTAAACTTGTTACCTCTGCTTTTCATTTGATTTTTGTAGTCTTTGTCTTCTTTGTTCACCTTTGGAAGAGTCTTCATAATCCTTCTTGATGCTTTTTATTCATGGATACACTGGATCATTTTTTTGCAATTCTAATGTCTGCTGACTAATGCCTTCAGGATTTGTAGCTGCGGAATGTCTGGCTAGCTGCGGAAAGGCTGAACAGCTGCAGAATGTCTGTTAAGCTGCAGAATGTACCTGTAGAGCATTTTGATCATGGAATGGAGTGGTTTGGGACTATAGGTGAAATGTTATATGGTATGAATGAAGATGGATGATGAGACATGATATGTATGAAGTGGATGATGAAATGGAATGGATTCAGTTTATGAAATGGAGTGAAAGAACATAAGAACTGCCCTGCAATCCATGACATGTTTTATTCATTTACAGCAAGACATCAAACTTTTAAATTTTGACATGAAAATGAGATGGATGGAGTATGGAATGAGATGAATGAAATATGGAATGAAGTAGAACATGAATGAATGAAATTGAGTATGAATGGATAAGTGAATGGAATGAAATGAAATGAGATGGATCATAAGCACTATGGATCTGAACTTATGATTTTGTAACAGCTGCTTGTAAAAACAAAATGGAAAAGTTAGAGTGTCAGAGAGACTCTGATTTTCACCCTATCTTTTCTGTATAAACATGCCAATCAATGATTGGTTTTCATGTTTATACCTTTATTTATTTATTTATTTTTCAAAGAGAAATGCTTCAGAAAATTTAATCAAGTTGATGAAGAAGAGAGATTCTTCTTCATTAACTTCACATCACTACTTTCTTGGAACTTCTTGACAAATTCTTCTCTTGAGAGTGGTTTGTGATATAGCTTCAATCTATGACCATTCATAAGAAAAGTGACCTCTTCTTCATCTATAGTTCTGATTTTTACTGCCCCATTATCAAAAATTCGAACAATTTCATATGGCCCAAGCCAATGTGTCTGAAATTTCCCTTGAAAATCCTTGAATTTTGAATCAAAAAAGAGAGCCCAATCACCCTCTTTAAATTTCTTCTCTTTGATGTACTTGTCATGCCATCTAGCCCTTTGCTGTTGGACTAGACTTGTTTTCTGAACTGCATCTTGTCTGATCTCATCCAATTCATTAATTTGCTCCAGTCTATGCTGTGTTGAGTCCCAAATTTGCATCTTTTCCATACACTTTTCCATACCTTTTTCACTCACCTAAACCTCCCAAATTGTCAATATCATGTGCAAAAGAGCATTTAACATGGTTTTTAATTATATTTTTGTGTTTGCTATTTGATCTAGATTTTGTTCATTCAGCTGCGGAATCTTGCCACTTTCCGCAGCTCCTGCAACTTTCCGCAGCTATTTTGTGAAACTCTATGCTACAGGTGTCTACAAGGGAAACGAGCCACATGGGCAGGTCAGGAATGACGTGGACATGGTTCGTGTCCTATTGGTTCAAGTAAACTCATCCAAAGAAGCCGCGGTCAAAGGCGTCCACATGGAAGTCAACCATGGAGTTTCATGTCGGCCGGACTCTGTTTCGTGTCACATAAAGATCCATACGGCCGTTTCTAAGCTTGCGGAGGGTAAATCGACATCTGTACAGGGCTCTAGAGTCGAATTCAAGCATCCACCTCTCGTAGATTCACTTTCCAACACGGCCATACTCCTATATCCGTGGACGTAGTGGTCTACGTGCTCTCTACCAGCATGAACTTTAGGAGACAGTTATAGTTTGTTGTTATATATAATGCGTTTGCATACGCATATAAAGTTAGTCGTTATTAGTGAATGTAGTCTCTGTTATCTTTTGATTAGTCTGCTCTGTAGTGATTACGCTGCACTTGTGCCGTAACACGTCTATCCAAGTAATGACGCAATATGAGAATGGTCTGTTTTTCAACTTAATTCGTGTTTGAGGACCGTTACCAAGGCCGTGTAGAGGGCCCCTGCTCAGCTAAGGTTTTGTGTATTAGTGTATATTTCTCATTTCATTTCTTTAAAAGTCATTGTATCATAATCCATCCATATGTTCATACTTTGCAGTTGTTTCATTTCTGTTTATACATTTCCATAATTTCCATTTCATTTCTGTCTTTCATGTTTTATGATTGTTAATCACTGATCAATGTTCTTGTTGCAGGTTTTAGATAGACAGCCCGGGCATTTTTATAGCTTTTTGACTAATGACATGGATCTAACATTGTCACCGCTTAATTTGCTTTCATAGCTTTTGTTTAATTTCAAACATTGCTTTGTTCATTTCAGCTTGTTTATTTGCTTCTAAGAAGTTAAATTTAGATATATTAAGCTACTCATAGCATATTCAGTTGCCTCCGAAAGCCACAGCTGGACTGATGGTGAGGGATTGCATTATGAAATGTGTAGTTTAATATTAGTTTCTTTTCCGCAAATTTAGATATATTAAATCATACATGACATCTTCAGTTGCCTCCGAAAGCCACAGCTGGACTGATGGTGAGGGATTGAATCATGAGTGTATGGTTTAGTATTAGTTTACTTTCTGCAAATTAAATATCAGTTACTCAAGTTGTTTATGATTACTTCCGAAAATCATAGCCGGACTAATGATGAAGGGTCAGAAGATAAATTGATGTAATCTGATTTAGATTTATTTTGTTGCAATTTTGAATTTCCTTAAGCATAGTTCTTTTGTGTTTAGTTGGCAGCAAGAATAGTTTGGTTTTCATGCTCACTAGTTTACTGTTTTGATTTATTAGATTAGCAGCACCTTTTCATTTCAGCAGTACATTTTTATTTTCTTTTGAGTCTTGCCATTGTAAATTTCAATTTGCTTTTTAAAGTTTCAAGTTGGTAAATCATTATAGGGGATATCACTTCCTTGAACAAATATAACCAAACTTGTTTTCATTTTAGAATTTCCATTTCACCTTAGAGAAACCAAAAACGACAAAAAGTTAAGAAATAGGTTATCTTGCACATATAGTGCGCCGCACTTCATCAGCTTACGATTCCCGGATTGACAAATTAAATGCAGCAATTTAGGACACACTAAATTGACCAAACATTTTGGCGCTGTTGCCGGGGAAGTGTAACTAGGTAGCCAATTTCTTAAAAAAAAAAACATAAAATCATAAAAGAAGGGAAAACTTGATAACTTCTTGAAGTATGCTCTCCTCTTGCACCTTGTGTGATCTGGAGGATCAGAAAAGAGAGTTATTGGTTTAGTAATTTCTTAAGTATGCTCTCTTCTTGCACCTAGTGTGATCTGGAAGATCAGAAAAAGAATTATTAGCCCAACTTTTTAAAAAAAATAAAAATAAAAAAATGACATGCATAGAGCAAGAGATTCTAGGGGAAGGTTTATAGCTAAAGCCAAGAGTTCGATTTTCACAACTCCATCTTCTTCAAGGCATAGACCAGATTCACCACCATCTACCCCTAGCCTTAATATTTTTGGAAGTCAAAGAACAGCTGAATTAGAGGATTCTCCTATACCACCTACTAAAACCCACTTAGAGAACAAAGAGACTTTCTCTCATCCTTCCTTGGTAGAAGAACTAGAGGACTATAAGGACTCTAAAGAAACTATCATGGCAAAGGAAGTAATAAATAGAGGTGGAGATAGAAGAGGAGGAGATAATGGAGATAACAATGGTGAAGGAAATAATGGTAGAAATAGGGATTTGTTGGGATTCCCTATAGTCGATGAGGAAACTCATGCAACAATGAAAAATATCTCACCATCTGTTCTCCCTAACTTTTATGGATTGCGAAGTGAGGATCCTGAAACATTTCTGTTTGAGTTTGAAGTTGTGTGCCGAACTTATGACTATATGGAAGATTCTCAAAAACTCAAACTGTTTCCTTCAACATTTAAGGGATCTGCTTTGAAATGGTTCATGGGATTAGCCACTCAATCTATCAGGACTTGGAATGATATGAAACAAACATTTTTGGATAGATACTTGGACTATTGGATGCCCACCAATCATAAGGATGAGGTATTCAAAATGATGCAAAAAGAAGATGAAAATTTGGAAGACTTAATTGAAAGATTTCAATACAACTTGAAAAGAGCAAAGATGAGCAACTTAGATGATGAAACCTTGAAAGCCCTCATATTAAAAGCTATTAGAGATGAATGGATAGATATTTTAAACATGATGGGGAAAGGAGACATTTCTCAACTTCCACTTCGTGACATAACAGAACTATGTGTCCATCTCTCAAGAGGAAAATCTAAAACAGGAAAAGGGCCTAGGGATCCTTCTTTTATTAGGGCTAACAAATCTGCAACTGGATCAGTAAGTAGGGCAGAGATTGGTAACATGCTTGATGAGTTTAAAACTGATATTTTAGGGAGCCTTAGTGAACAACTAGACACCCTTAAAATCCAAAACAAGCAGAAAGCAGAAACAGATGCTTTAGCCATCTTTTGTCCGAAATGTAGAAAGAAACATGCTTTAAGGGAATGTCCCTTGGATGCAAAAGTTGTAGAAACATGCATGATTTGCTCAGAAAATCATGAAATCAAGGATTGTCCTTCAATCCCTGGACTCAAAGCTGTTTTTCAAGAAGATCCAAATTCAATAGAATCTCTCTGTTTTGTCGCAAGGAGACCTTGGCAGGGACAACAATCTCAAGGGTTTAATAAACCTATGAATCTTCAAACCCCACCAAATTGGAATCCTTGGCAACAACCTTGGCCCCAACATCAAAATTCATATCAGCCATGGGTACAGGGGATGCAAAATCCTTATGGGAGATTTGCTCAATTTTATCAATATCCTCCATCTTTTAAAAATCAACAAGCTCCACAATTTCCAAGCCCAAATCCACAACTTTCATTGCCATTTCCACAACAACAACCTTCTCAACAAAATACAAATCCTCAACTCATGCTCCCATACCAACAGAAGACAAATCAACTTCCAGCTCAGCCATTGCCAAATCCTAATAATAAGAATCCTCAAACTACTTATATGGTAGAAGGACAACAATTTCCTACCTACATGATTGTTCCTCTCAACGATGTACAACTCAGATCTGGTAGAGTTTTAGAAAAACCTTCTATAGATATTCAAGAGCAAGATACCTCTGAGGAGGACTCTCTTCAAGTCAATAAGGGTTCTGAGGAAGAAACTCTTCAAAATCTAAGCATGCAAAAAGAAAAATAAAAGTTAACACCCACAACTCCTATAGTTGAGCAACCAACATCTTCATCTACACCTCCTTTTCCAGAAATACTACAAATTGATAAGGGGGTGGAAAAACAAATCTTGTTGCCTAACTATGACTTTCTAGATGAATTGAAGAATGTATGTATCAAGATTCCATTGCTACAAGCCATTCGAGAAATTCCTATTCTAGCAAAAACCATAAAGGAGTTGAGTTTCAAAAGACCAGGAAGAAAGCTAAAGGACACAAGAAGAATCCACCTGGTAGGAAAGATCGCAGACATTATGATGGGAAAAATTGCCATGCAGAAGTATGTAGATCCTGGAAGTCCAATTGTCAAGACACATATAAATGGGATAGAAATTCCAAACACATTGATTGACTTAGGGGCTGCTATCAACATTATGAGTAGACAGACTATGGAACAACTAAAACTTCCTAACCTTCTTTTTACACCTACTTTACTGTAACTTGCAGATCGATCAGTTATTAAACCAAATGGTGTATTAGAAGATATTTCAGTCTCCTTAGATTCTTGGGAATATCCAGTAGACTTTATGATTTTGACTCCCAAGAGTAATCTAGGAGGGCACCCACTTATTTTAGGAAGACCTTGGCTAGCCACAGCTGATGCTTTTATTAGTTGTAGATCTGGAGACATGTACATTTCTAATGGTAATTCGACAAAGAAATTCAATTTGTATCCTCCAGCAAGAGAAATCACAGAAGTAGGAGACAATGAATGGGTCGATGATGAGGACACTATACAACCTGTCTTTACCATTTCTGAAATCAGTGAGGATAGTCAAATTCTGAACACATTAGAAAATTTTGAGACATCTTCATAATATGACCCCACACAATTTCAGTTGGAATCTGACATAGAATATTTATCATCAAGACAAATGTCTCTTTACTCTATGGAAGAGTTCGGTAGTTCTACTATTGAGATTTTTCCAGGAAAAACATTGAATATCAACAAAAATTTGGAAGAGTCACAACAAGAAGAACTAACCAAAATCTTGCAAAAACATTCTAATGCATTTGCATGGGAGTATACTGACATGAAAGGTATTGATCCTAAGACTTGCATCCATCATATCTATATTGAGGAAAACAGTAGACCAATCAGACAACCTCAAAGAAGATGAATCCAAATCTTAGGGAGATAGTGAAAGAAGAGCTCCAAAAACTACTCAATGTAAACTTCATTTATCCAATTTCAGATAGCCGATGGGTTTCTCCTTTGGTTATAGTGCCTAAAAAAAATGGTAAATGGAGGGTATGCATTGATTATAGGGAATTGAACAAAGCAACTTTAAAGGATCACTTTCCTTTGCCTTTTATTGATCAGGTATTAGATACATTAGCAGGTAAAAAGTACTTTTCATTTTTGGATGGTTTTAGTGGCTATAATCAAATTCAGGTAGCACCTGAAGATCAAGATAAGACCACATTTACTTTTCCATGGGGAAATTTTGCCTACCGAGTGCTTCCTTTTGGGTTATGTAATGCACCTGCAACATTCCAAAGAGCAGTACTAGGAATTTTTTTTGATCTAATCCATGATTGTGTAGAGGTTTATATGGATGATTTTACAGTTTATGGTAATTCATTTTAAGAGGCATTAGAAAATTTGGAAAAAGTTCTTATAAGATGTAAAGAAACAAACCTTTCATTAAGCCATGAAAAATGCTTTATGATGTTTACTGAAGGGATTGTTTTAGGACATCATATTTCAGGAGATGGGATTAAGGTTGATAGATCAAAAGCTGAAGTCATCTCCAAGTTACCTATTCCAAATTGTCAAAGAGATGTTAGAAGTTTTCTAGGATTTACTGGTTACTATAGAATATTTATAGAAAACTTCACTAAAATAGCATCTCCACTCTTCAAATTGCTTACAAAAGACTCTGAATTTAAATGGGATCCTGATTGTCAATCAGCTTTTGAAACTTTGAAAACAAGAATATCTGAAGCACCTATCTTGAGAGGACCAAATTGGAAACTCCCTTTTCATATTTCTATGGATGCTTCAGATACAGCTCTAGGAGCTGTGTTGGGTCAAAAAGATTTAATTCCTTATGCCATTTATTACACCAGTAAAAATTTGACTCCCACAGAGTTGAACTATACTGTGACTGAAAAAGAGTTTTTAGCTGTTGTTCATGCAATTAATAAGTTTAGACATTACATAACAGGCTATGAAACTTTTATTCATACTAACCATTCTGCAATTAGATATTTAATGAACAAACCTGTTACTAATGGCAGAGTGACAAGATGGATTTTACTTTTGCAAGAATTCAATATTACTGTGTTGGATAGACCAGGAAAACAGAATACAGTAGCTGATTTCTTGTCTAGGATTCAGAATACTAAAGAAGATTCTCCCGTAGAAGATAAATTTCCTGATGAATACTTGTTTGCAGTAACTATTAAGACCCCTTGGTATGCAGATATTGCTAACTATTTGGTTACAGGGAAACTACCTTCACATTTATTTCCAAGAGAAAAACGAAAGATTATTCAGAAGAGTTCAAAATATTCATGGATTTCTAACGAATTGTTTAAAACAGGGCCAGATCTTGTGATCAGAAGATGTGTCAGGGAAGATGAAATGCCTGATATTCTTAAGGCATGTCATGATGAACCATGCGGCGGACACTTTGCAGACAAAATGACAACTTATAAAATCCTTTCTTTGGGATATTATTGGCCTTCCCTCTTCAAAGATGCAAAACAATATGTCAAAAGGTGTGATAGCTGCCAAAGAGTAGGGAAACCTACCCTTTCAAATGAAATGCCATTGCAAACATAGGTACTCATTGAACCCTTTGAAAAATGGGCTTTAGATTTTATTGGACCTATTAATCCACCATCTAAGCAAAAGAAGTATATATTGGTTTGTACTGATTATGTTACTAAATGGGTAGAAGCCAAAGCATTAGTATCTGCTACTGAAAATTCAATTGTTCATTTTCTTTATGAGGATATTTTTACTCGCTTTGGTGTTCCAAGAGAAATTGTGACAGATCAGGGGAGCCAATTCACATCAAATTTGGTGGAGAAGTTGATGGAAGAATACAAAATCAAGCACAGAAGATCTACTCCTTACCATCCACAAGCAAATGGTCAAGTGGAGTCCACAAACAAAGTTCTTGAAAGTATCATCACCAAAACTGCTCATCTACATAGAAGAGATTGGGCAGAAAGGCTTCCAGAAGCCTTGTGGGCCTACAGAACTACATGGAGGAATACAACAGGACATTCTCCCTATGAACTTGTTTATGGGAAATAAGTCTTGCTCCCCATTGAGTTCCAAGTTAAGACCTTCAAGATAGCAGTTCAGTTGGGGATGGACTTATCAGAAGCCCAAAAGCATAGAATGGAGCAGTTGAATGAGCTAGATGAGATCAGACAAGAAGCAATTCTAAGAACTGATCTGGTTCAATATCAAAGAACTAAATGGCATGACAAATATATCAAAGAGAAGAAGTTTCAAGAAGGAGATTGGGCATTGTTATTTGACTCCAAGTTTAAAGATTTTCAAGGGAAATTTCAGACTCATTGGCTTGGGCCATATGAGATTGACAAGATCTTTAGCAATGGAGCTGTAAGAATCAAGACTATTGATGAGTTTCAAACTCCTCTTATTGTGAATGGCCATAGATTGAAAGTTTATCATAAGCCACTCTCAAAAGAGGATTTTGTCAAAATGTTTCAAGAAAGTTCTACAATCAAGCTGGTACAGAAGAATTCTTCTTCTCCACCAGCCTAGCTTTTGTTCTTTTCAGTTTTAAAAAATAAAAATAAAAATAAATGGTATAAGCCTGAAAACCAATCATTGATTGGCAGTCTTATACAGAAAATATAGGGTGAAAATCAGGGACACCTGACACTCTATATTTTCCAAAAAAAAAAATCTCTCTTTCATTTCACAAGCTTTGTCACCACCCACTCCACTTCATTCCACTTCATTCCATTTCATTTCATTTCATTCCACTTCATTCACTTCATTTCATTCCATTCCATCAATAAAAATCTTTTTCATGACCATTTCCATATGGTCATTTGTCATTTGTTCATTTCCATTCATCCAAGTAATAGCTGTGTCAGTTTCCGCAGCTGACATCTGTTTCCGCAGCTGACTCCAGTTTCCGCAGCCAGAAGCAGATTCCGCAGCTACTACTCTATTTTCAAAGAGAATGTACAGTCAGATGTTATTTTCTTAATTATGAAATAAAATGCAGAAGAGAGGATCAATGGAGCATTCAAGACACCAATGGAGATCAGTCAGTTGAAGACCAAGAGCAAAGGCAAAGATTCCAAAGGTATGAATAAAATTTATTTCAAATAGTATTGAAAAACACATTTTTATATAGTTTTGAACCATGAGCTCTATCCATTACGCGCAATGATTATATTGACAGTTCCGTAACCTTTCACGATCTCCATATTATCCTCTTGCATTTATTCACAAACGGTTTCATCATTAAACCCCGATTTTCACTCATGATCCAATATCCCACCGGTGATAATGAGGCGTATTTGATTTGACCAAGGACTCTTACAAGCCGCATCAAGTCACAACCGTTGATTGAAACGTGTTCACATTTATTTCGTAGCCACCAAAATTCAAAATGCGGCTGAATGTGTTATATTCTATCAATCTACTCAGTCCTATCTTTGTTATGTTTTCGAAACCCCACTCTGTTCTGTTTCATTCCGTTTCGTTCCTTTTGCTCATTCTCACTTCCGGATATCTACCCACAGTCTCATTCATTCCCATTTTATGATACATCCCCACAGCCATTGTGCTCATTCCTGAGCATTCAACCATTCTACTTCCATTTGAAACCCTCACGAAGGCAAATTTGTGAAAAACAGAGAAGTGAAATGGGTAAATTGCTAAGGGCAGAGCCGGAAGGACCGAAGTTTATAGAGGGATATCCACAAGCAAAGGAGATATTGAAGAAAGCAAAATGGCTGCGTTTTATTCAGAAATTCAGAGGTTATCACAGAGAAGTTACGAAAGCATTTGCAAGGTCATTTGATGGCTCGGAAGCAGAAATTGGAGACCTCAAGTTTTCGGTCAATGAAGCATCAATAGCAACAGCCACAGAACTTCTTCAGGAGGGAGAGCGTTGGTTCAAAAATAAAAGCATCAGTGATGAGGCATGGAGAACAATCTTACGAAACCAAGGTATGGACATAACTATTTTTAAGAGAGGAATTCCTGTGCATGCATTGAAGGAAGAATGAGCCATTTTACTGCTAATTGTTCAGAAATTCATTACATGTGAAGTCCGTTTTGGGTCCATGTACATGTACCATACCAGGCTATTAATGAATTTTCTAGAAAATCAAACTCTCAATCTCCCATATTTTCTATTCAATAGCTTGAAGAAAATGGCTGTGACTGTTCAAAAACACTTAGGAGATGTAGAGCCCCATCTATATCACCACGACCTTATAAAAATTCTGATTGAAAAGGAGCTAAAAGAAAGAAAAGACACATGGGAACAATTTCTAGTTAGAAATTTCTTTGAGGAACCTCAGGAAATTCCTGAAGGTAGTTCAATAAGAAGGAGTAGAAGAAAAAGAATAAATGTTGAAACCAAAATTACTCCTACTCAGGAAATTCCCGCAGCTAGCACTGCAAGAAGAAGTAGGAGGAAAAGAACAATTGAGGAAATCCAAAACACTCCTACTACTACTATGGAAAGAACTGATAGGGAAGAGAGACTGGTAAAAAGAAAGAAGAAGGAAATCAAGGGTAAGAAGCCAATAACACCAAAAGGGAAAGAAACTATTGAGGCTGTACATAAAACTCCTTCTTCTGAAGAAGAAGATCATCAAGTGCTATCAGAAAGATTAGTCTATCTTCAAAAAAAATCATCTATATCCAAGAAGGCAGAGAAAGGAAAAAAAAAACAAAAGGATAGTGTACCACAGCGTGTGAGGAGAAGCAGCAGACTTAAGGGGAAATTGAGAAAAACGAAAATTAAGGGTCCTCATTTCATTGATTTGGGTGAGGAGACATCTGAACAGTCCCCAACTGACCATAGTCCATCTCAGTCAGTTAGTGAACCTGGTTCATTTCATTCCCAATCAGACAATGAGCATACTCCATCTTATTCTTAGCAAAATATTGATGTAAGCCCTCCTCGGCCAGATTTTGAACATAACTCTCCTTTACAGCATTTTGGGGACAGCCCAATAAAAAGGACACCTGAAATAGACCCCAAGCAGCAGGAGGTATATGACTATATAGAATCTTTGGAAAAGGCAACCACAGGTCCAAGTACTTCTTCCATTCAGCCACATACATTGCAGGATGATTTGGTCCAATCATTAAAACAGGAAATTTTTGAACTGGAGCTTTTAAATAGGCACATCAAAAATGAAAATGAAACATTGAAAGAACAAGGCAAGCTGGACAAGATCATCCATGATAATACTATGTTACATTTGGGAATATGGCAAAGGAAGAATAAGAAATTGAAAAGGAAATGCCAGAAATTGAGCAGAGCACTTGTAAATATCAAATTTAGGTGCTTAATGAAGAAACCCAGAATGATGGCAGTAACAAGGAAGAAGAGAAGAGGATTGGATGTGCTGGCTGAAGTATCAAGGCACATGAATTGAAGAAAGAATATCAAAATTTTGGTTGCATGAGGACATGCAACACCTTCACAGTGGGGGTATGTTGAGTCCCAAATTTGCATCTTTTCCATACACTTTTCCATACCTTTTTCACTCTCCTAAACCTCCCAAATTGTCAATAGCATGTGCAAAAGAGCATTTAACATGGTTTTTAATTATATTTTTGTGTTTGCTATTTGATCTAGATTTTGTTCATTCAGCTGCGGAATCTTGCCACTTTCCGCAGCTGCTGCAACTTTCCGCAGCTATTTTGTGAAACTCTATGCTACAGGTGTCTACAAGGGAAACGAGCCACATGGGTAGGTCAAGAATGACGTGGACATGGTTCGTGTCCTATTGGTTCAAGCAAACTCATCCAAAGAAGCCGCGGTCAAAGGCGTCCACATGGAAGTCAACCATGGAGTTTCATGTCGGCCGGACTCTGTTTCGTGTCACATAAAGATCCATACGGCCGTTTCTAAGCCTGCGGAGGATAAATCGACCTCTGTACAGGGCTCTAGAGTCGAATTCAAGCATCCACCTCTCGTAGATTCACTTTCCAACACGGCCATGCTCCTATATCCGTGGACGTAGTGGTCTACGTGCTCTCTACCAGCATGAACTTTAGGAGACAGTTATAGTTTGTTGTTATATATAATGCGTTTGCATACGCATATAGAGTTAGTCGATATTAGTGAATGTAGCCTCTGTTATCTTTTGATTAGTCTGCTCTGTAGTGATTACGCTGCACTTGTGCCGTAACATTACCATTCTGTAATGACTGCTTTTTAATATGAGAAGACTCTGTTTTTCAACTTAATTCGTATTTGAGGACCGTTGCCAAGGCTGTGTAGAGGGCCCCTGCTCAGCTAAGGTTTTGTGTATTAGTGTATATTTCTCATTTAGTTTCTTTAGAAATCGTTGTATCATAATCCATTCATATGTTCATACTTTGCAGTTGTTTCATTTTTGTTTATACACTTCCATAATTTCCATTTCATTTCTGTCTTTCATGCTTTATGATTGTTAATCACTGATCAGTGTTTATGTTTTTCAGGTTTTAGATAGGCAGCCCGGGCATTTTCATAGCTTTTTGATTAATGACATGGAACTAACATTGTTCTGCTGCTAATTTGCTTTTCATAGCTTTTGTTTAATTTCAGTATTGCTTTGTTCATTTCAGTTTTGTTTATTTGCTTCAGTAG